>CAUJRU010000539.1:0-104059 GCA_963277665.1 Viscum album
GTGACGAGTCTCCTTTGTCTAGTATCATAGGGACATGTGCATACACATTTTTCTGAGTTCACATAGAGAGTGTGGAATCCCATAACTGATTAATACTATTGTACTTTTTGGAAGATGAACATGTTGCCCGCCTAAATATTTATATGTGATGTATAAATTTTTTCCAATCATTTTGAACTAATTTACGTGCCGGTTGATTTTACATAAACTGTTTTATGTAACATTTTTTATTTAAGACATTGTCTTAAAAGTATTTCATCATTGTATAACCTTGCTTGGTGAATTTCATTTACTTAAAAATGTATAGCATGGTTTTTTAAAATATGTTTTCCTAGGGCCAAACCTGTTTAAATTAAAATTTGATCTTTTTATTTTGGATAATCATTATTTGTAATCTATTATGGAATCTCTCGTGGTATCCTACTGGGCTTAGGCTCAGACCCTACATTTGACTTTGGGTGTTTGTAGACCTCCTACTTACAGGTTCTTGCAAGGGGAAAGGATCACTTGGAGGTGGATCCAACTGTTGAGTTTTTAACGTGGTGAGTTCTGTCCTTTGGAGACTTTGGGAAGGTTTTATTGTTTTTTTGTACTTGGGTTGTTGTACTTTCGGCTTTCTATGCCTATTTTTTTCTGGTACAACACTCCCAGTGGAGTTTCTTGGTTATGCATACATTTTGTTTCACTCTTACTTCCACGTCCTTGTGGAAAATTCATTCCCACTTGTATGTTGTATGATGCCAGGTGCTAGTCGCCGACCCATGGGGATTGGGAATGCCATTCGGGCTATGTCAGGGTTGGCTCAGTTATTGGGTTACCAGGATACCCGGGCTAGTTCGTGACTTCTGTTTTTTGATATGCACTTGTACATTGTGGAAGATGTGTGAGATGTTTGGAAACATTGATTTACATATTAAACTATTAGATTCATTTCATACTAGGGTATGGAGTGAAATGGGGACCCCCTTATACTCTCATTTTAGAATCCATTGGCTACGAATATCTATTTATATTTTTATGTATCCAAAACATTGGATTTGATAACTCTACAAACATTATGATAAAATATGATCAAGTTTTACAATGGTCTTTATATATTTATCTTATCATGGTTGGATGTGTCTACTTTCCTACTATGTTTGGATAATTCATGTTGTGTTGTTCATATACATAGGTTTTAGTTCATCTACTCCACATGTTAAACCCCCTATCACGAGAAAAGTTCCCTTATACTCCTGTATTTCTTTGAGCTATTCTATTTGATTTTATCTTTTATATATTGTATTTATATTACTATTGTATCTCTCATTGATCCACCTTCATAATTAATGGTCTCATACTAGGTATGTATATAGTAAACCCAACATGGGCTTTGGCCACACAAGATTTGTCTTATATTGATGATAGAAAAGTCACTGTTGACTTTAGAGGAGCTTAGGGATACACAATATATTATACCTGATATGGTAGTCCCATCATGGTATTTAGGAGATAAGGCTCTCTCAGTATTTTACTTTTAATGTTTTTGTTATTTTGGTACATAGATTGGGTTGGGTGTATATTTTTCATATATATTTTTAGTTTTAATTGTCTTAATATAATAAACCATAGAGGTTTTGTATTCTCGATTTTCAATCCAACATTAATTCAACTTTTACAGATTCCCTTGTCACTTCAACATCAATTATTTTTATTAAAGTACTATGGAAAATACATCCATATGATAAAATTCCCATGGTGTTAGTCTCCACCCAATAGCCTATAGTGGATGGCTAAGAGTAGTTATAGCTCATCCCTATATTAGTTCTACTAATGAAAAATTGGTATCTGAGTCATTCATTCCATGGGACATTTTCTAGAGTAATCCACTATGATGATTTGGTTACTATTAAGAAAACAGTTTTATACTATCATGGGTGAGGCTATCAGGGTAGGGATTTTATTGATGGTTTTTGGTGACCATTGCATCCATTCATAGGGACCCTGACCACTTACACATCAACCCAACATATTGAGACACTTGGTTAGAGAATCAATGATAAATGAATCATATTATATTATTTAGTGGCAATAATTATTAAGTAATATTCTTATTGTAATAAAAATATATATACATTTTTTATGTGATTGTGGAACATATAATTAAAATTTTAATCTATCTTGACAAAAAACATCTAGTTTATCAACTTATGGATCATGAAAATGACCCAATGATAGATGTTGCATCAATTATGTGTCCATCACACATTCTTCTTCTTCATGGTAGGATGACAGTTGAACCACCCCAATCTAGTAGAAGATTTCACTAACAAAATAAGCTGTTGATAAATGTAGGATTAGTACACTCTATGACATCCAATAGAAGATATTTTGATTATTCTATAATGAGCTAGATGACAAGTCAACCTGATATTAGATTTTTTCACCGATCTTACAATTCATACATATGAGGATACCAATCAATGTTAAGAATTCAATTTCAACCAATAATTGTTTATTCTGGTGGATCTAGTAGATGACACACCCGTGTTGAGTGCATATTTTAGGTTTTTTAATCAAGGGTAAGCCAAGATTTTTTAGGAACCAAACTCTCTAGTCATGTTCATTAATTATGGATCATTTATGTCATTTTGATATCCATCTCAATTAATGTACCATTAGATTATGATCATATTAGCATGAACTCTTCATAATGATAATGGGTGTTAGACGATTTTTGTGATGAAAATGTTTTTGGGAGGAATCCCACATACACAGAAGATATAAAATTCTATTGAAAATACTAATCCTTTTGAGGAAATTAAATACAATTTGGGATATTAAAATCTATTCCAAAGATAATAGTAACATGGTTATGTGTAATATTTCATTTGATATACATGTTCCGAATGTGAATATGTGTTGGGGTTTCAAAGAAGGTCTTGGTTGTGGATATTGGGAAGGAAAGAAAATAGATCAACTCTTGGTATATGGGTATTATTTTCAGGAGGCTCATATGTCGTTTTTGATACAATCCTTGTTAGTAAAAATTGAGTTTTAGTAGTTAGCATAAAGTTCCAAGCCACATTTCCCTATGTGTATTCCATGTTTGATACCTAGTCACGCCAGAGAAGGCCCTTTTTCATAACCATTATGTTTGAGTCCCCTACTGAGAGGATCAATGATCTCACATTATCAACCATTTGGGATCCTTACACTATGAGAAGATAGATTCTCACATAAGTCATTTATATAGAGGTATAGGGACCCTAAAAAGGTTTCCTCGATATGGATTGTTCATCGACCACCCATTATCAATTTTTATCTACATTGAGTAGAAGTGCTTCCTGGTTTTGGAATGAAAATTTCTAAATTCATGTGGACTACTCCCTACACAGAAGAGGGTGATTTCATTAACTGGTGACATTCAATATATCATACAATAGTATTTGACTAATATATGTTGTGAGAAATATACAACCTCTAATGATGGTGGGTACGATGACATGGAGAATATACCTCCAAAACATGATTTAAACCATTATAAATACTTGAAATAAAGAGGGAAGCACTTTTTCCATAAAATATCTGATCAAATATATATATATGAAATTTCAAGGATTTATTGGAGTAGTCTATAGGGAGGGGGATTCATAAAACCCTGTCTATTTCCCTAGGGGGCTCAGTGTCATTCGCTTAAATGGTGGAATAGAGCATGAGGACATGTATGGGTTCATGTCACAAAAGATAGTTGACTAACTCTCAAGAGTATCCACCATCAAGTATAGATGTCCTCTTCATTTAGTGTATGAATGTAATGTGGTTTGTGCATTTTGAACATAATATTGATTGTGACATACTATTGGTTCAAGAGGTGGATGAATTGAGAATGACTTCTATACTCTATAGATTATTATGTTGATTTTGATACAATTTTATATTTATAAAGAACATTAAAAATAACCAAGACACACAATCTTGGTCCTTAACCATTACTGGATCAGTTCTTGGTAGTAATTCTTAATGTTAGTCTAATTTTCACTATGTTAGATTTAGGGAACCTAAGACATAAGTTAGGGTTTCCTGACATTTTATGTGATATCTAGTTATATGACATCTCTCATGGTTTACGTTCTAGATTCTAAATTCCACATCATTAGGTATATTGTAATACAAATGGGAGTGATTGTGGAACTTTTAGAATATTTGTAATCCTACACTTAAGGTCCACCCAAATCATAGCCATTGCCATATATACTCACAACATGATTTTCCACCTAGATTTTTTTACTGTGCTGATGAATAATTTGACCTCATTAAAATTCAATATTGTGGGGGATGTTGGTTTAACCTAAATCCAATAAAAATCTATCAACCATCCCCATACTATGATTATTATGGATGCACATCTACGTGATATTTATAGAGATATATTGGGTGACTAGATATCCTTATGAGATTCAATTGACGGATTTTCTGTAAAAGGGAACACCATACTCATTTTACAGGGATGTAAGATGATTATGGAAATGTTATTGTAGGATGTGATGAATAATTTTGCCTATTTTTTCTCTTTACATCTCAATATATTGAAGATGTATGGTTTATCTGAATGCTGGCTTATTATCTACACAATGGTTCTTAAATGTTTATTTTTAGGGACATAATTCATTGAAGTGAGAATAATGTAGAGACTATACTTTCCATGGAAGACATTTTAAAATTCCTAGGATTATTTTGGAGCTACACATGTAGATCATGAATGATTATAATATGTAGTGATACTATAAATAATTTTATTAAAATATATAATATATCAATTATAATTCCCACCCAGTTTTCTATAAAGAGTGTAATATATAAAAACAATGGTTCAAATATTTTCAATTTGAGACCCCAGAAAAATATAGATTGTAGGGTTGACCCAGACAGGGACCTACAAATTATATATGTGAGACGCTAGTATGGGTCAACCATTGGTAGATGCTTTGGATAAATTAATCAAATTAACTAATTAATCATATAACAATAACACATATATCTCAAAAATGGATATATTTATGGGAAATATGAGATCACTATCGACTTTATGATAAGGATTTTAATTGACGATTGGCCTATACTTTTTCGGCATTAGACATTAGTTAATAGAATCTATTGGAATATGGGATTAATTAAAATAAATAAATAATTTTTTTGAATTAAATGACCATAATCATTTTAATCTATAAATAAGATACAATAGAATGTCTCTATGGTTAGACAAATAACCTAAGGAAAATTTAGAATATATTTTACCCTTTAATCATTTGATGATTGAAACTAGATGATTACTAGTGGTCATCTCGAGGTGAATTGACAAGATGTAGATTCATCAAATCCTATTTATCACTAGTGGATGTGTTCTTCATCAATAATTAAACAAAAAATTATTATAGGACTCATGTGAATAGGTTTCCTCATATTTTTATTAAATAATTGAGCATAATAAATTTTTCCATTATAATATTTCAAATGAAACTTATCTTGTGTCCATGTATCAAAACAAATTATTATTGCAATTATTTTAATCATGACATGGTTCATAGCCCAGCTTCCCAAATATGAAATATTTTGAATAAAATGATTCAAAAAATATACATATCTCTATTGTTATTGATTATTTTTCACCACCATTAATCATGATAAACATCATAATACCATGAGTTCATGATAGGACTCTATCAAGGTAGGTCTGAGTGCAATCAAACCATAGGATTCATTGTGATAGCACAAAAAACATTCATATTGACGGTTTGGGATGATTTGATAAACTAGTGGTATTTTATTATGAATGGATATATTCTTTATTTTCTGTGAGTTTAGTTAATAGAGGTGGTTCATGATCAGATCATTAAACCATGTTTTTAAAGTTTTCATTTGTTGATATCGTGTAATGTCATGATATTAGTACTTGGAGGAGGCCGTATGTAGGGCCTAATGGTGGGGAATTCTTGGCATGGACATAATGGTTATCAGACATGGTCAGAATTGTTGGAGTTTATTTTGATAATAATAATAATCGGAATGAGTTAAAAAATTTGAACACGTATTTGTTATGATTATAATTATACATAATATTTATTATTTCCTAATCATAAATTTTAGAGGAATTGAGCTATACATGGGGTGAAAGGATGAGAAATATAGACCCTATAAGGAATAAATTTTCTCATAATTTAAAATATATAATTAATGAAATTATTTATATTAAATATATATTAAATAAATAAATTATTATTACCAGAGATTGGTGAAACTCAAAATGAATAAGGAAGCTTGGGAAACATTATGGCTCAAGGGTATACTGTAGGTTGATATGGGATTAAATTATATTTCTATATATAAGGATAAATAAAATAATAATAATTAATTTATTGAATAATAATTGAATATGAAGTAATGATCCGGATTACAAAGTGGTTACATTATCAAGGAGAATGGGTTGAGGTTGTCTCACATCAATTTCGTGTAACATTACTTAAATATTAATAATAAAATTTTATTATTATTATTGTAGAGAAAACCCCATATTGGTTTTAATAAAAAGTTTTTGGGAAAATATCAATTCTCTGTCATTGGAAATGTTTTCCTAAATTTGTGATGGTCATATTAAGATCTATGATGGATACATTTTTTGAATCCTTCCATAGGTCTATGAAAAACCAATAATAATTAAAATATCATTATTGATGAATCTTTGATCTGATATATCTTTTTTATATTGTGCTTTAATGATGAACAATAAGTGGAATCGAGACCCTAATATTAATGTTGAAATATCAATACCAATGATTGGTATTTATTTTGGGTTCATTTCTTAGAAGTATATTTTCGATCTCATTAATTATATAGTGTAATGCCTTATCATCAAAAATTTTAAACTTAACAGGCTATCTAGATAATTTTTAATTAAGGATCTAATCAAATTATATATTTCGTAAAAAGATCATATTTCTTGCATCATTTTTTGAGAAATTATTTTTTCCACTTATATCATGGTTGAGCCTCGTGAATTTGTATGATTTTTAAAGCGACATATCAGGTAGTACCCATAGACACTATCTAGTAATACATAGTCATAAATCGTTATTTATATAAATGGAACAGTCATTGAATATTTTTTGGTTATCACATTGTACATACCCATTACATGACATGTAATACTTGGGAATCGCCTCATTCTAAAATTACCTTCATTGTAACTCATTTATTAGCATGGGAATTTCATATCATAACTATTATTAATCATAGGATTTGATAATTCACTCTATTGTGGCCTTTGAAATATGATGTTGTATATTTTATGTTGAAAGATTTCTTAGGTGATTCCCAATGGTGAAAGTGATCAAATAAGGTCAATAGTGACTTCCCCTTTAGACCATGAAATATAATTAGATTGTAGAATGGATGATGATACCAAGTGGGCCCAATATTTTAGTTGGGTGGGGAAATAATAATTGGTTTCTAATTTTAGATTCCATTAGACCAGGACAATAGAGTCATCAGTGATTTTTGAGCTGACCCTCCAATAGAGCAATGATGTAGAGTCGTTGATGATAACTGATATAATCCTCCAATATTGAAGGGAAGTGTATTAATAAGTTAATATTTAGTTGACCCTCAAGTAGATCTAGGACTTTTAGGCCAAAATTATTACAATTGTGTTACCTCTCACTTCCATCGTCATTGGAGTGGGTTCCATATAGGTACTTATAGTGTGGAACCCACAATCTGGATGTGTGTGGGACCTCTATGTATACATATAGAGTGGTTCCCACATGATGCATTATATGGTGGTATCTATAATATTAGTTATGTTCCCATGAGTACACATCATATTTATAAGGATTGGTTAGACCTGTATGATTTCATTGTCGATGACATGTGAGATATAGGGCATCATTGATTGAATTTAGTAACTATTAGATATTTCTCTTCTTATACTGAGCTATGAGATGGAGATCCCCATATTCTCTCAATTGAAATTCTATTAACTATAAATATATATATATATTTTTTCTTCATCGTCCTTACGTCTATATTTGGTTATAATTATTCCTTACTAAGAAATGATGAAAGTGGTATGACATGTGATTTTCATGACTAACTTCTCATGGTTAGATTAGTCTACCCACCATCGATACGTAAAAAAGACTCCACAGGTTGTTTAGATACTCAATATTTTTTGACCCTAGTTAATGTTATATGTTCCATCTACACATAAATTTGTGTGATCTATTCTCATTGTATGTATATTGAAATTGTTATATTTTTTCCCATTATATCTCTTTCTGCCCCATCCTCAAATCAATATTTGGGGCATTCAAGTGGGTATGTATATACACAACCTTTCCTCAGGTTTTCCAATAGGTTTTGTGTCTTATTCCAGTGATAGATGAATAAGTGGTGAACTAAATGGATCTTATAGATAAAATGTACTTTAGACAACATAATGTTGTCAGAATATTCAATTTAAGAGCTTGTCACTCTCAGTATTTTACATTTCCCCATTGTGATTGGTTGGGACATTTTTTTAGTAGGGTGAGAATCACCCCATTTATTTTTCAGTTTTCACTGATGTATTTTTCTAAAATATTGAGTTCATGAATTCATGGTTTTCTTTCTATATGTCATTAATGTTTAACTTTTTCCCATTGTGCATCTACATCGAGTTGATATTTTTGTGCATACATGAACAATGGAAATTTCCTCCCCATGTTAGATTTACCTTTGGAACCAGTCACCACCCCAGGCTTTCAGAGGATGTATTCAGGTTATTGTGGGTCAAGATCTGCCATATTTTGGGTTGTGAAAATTATCATTTCATTCATTTTGAATATCAGTTCCTTTTCCAAGGAAAAAGTAATGATAATATATTATCACATATATCTAATTTTATAATTAAACATTTCATGTGCGTCATAGATTCCATAATGTGTTTATGTAGGGATATATGATATTATACTATTTCTATAGCCATCTAGAGTCTCAATAACTATAATTATCATACTCCATCATGTAATTTTTATATTTTTAAACATTTTTATAAAAAAAATTGTACGTACTAATAAAAATTGTTATTACAAGCTATTTTTATTGGAAAAAAACATGGACGTTGTATATTTGAGACACCATTGAATCAAATAAAATGATATTTCATCAAATAGTACCATCTATTAAAAATTTTCTCTATCTGACCATATTTTGGTTAGTGATTGGATATACTAAAGGAGAACATTGAATGAAGTTCTTGTTGATGACGTCACCACTATATTGAGGTAAACATCACATCATGAAAAACAAAAATAGAAATTGTTATTTTATGAAAATTTACAACTTCCATAATTTATATTTATTGAATTTTATTCAAGGGAGTAATCATCCTTATCTATCTAAAGATTTTCAGAATTAATATTTAAATTGGTAACAAACTAAGTTGACTTTTTTATGTAGAAATTTTGGGGAGTCTAATGATAAAATTTAAAGGGATGTATTAATATTTCCATTTCGGTCTGTGAAATTGCTGTGAAATTCTTATATATACAGATATATAAACAATAATATTCTAACACACAAAAAACATAAATACATACTCTACAACACCTCACATCAATTTTTCTAAATAAATTATTAAAATTGAGGTATACATAAGCACGTCAGGGTTGAATAGTAATTTATATGTTATGAGAATCATCCATAAAATCTATCTTGATGTATGGGTTTTATGAGATACAATTTTGGTTCTTAAATTGTTCCATTATAACATAATTATGTTTTATAGCAAGAAGAGTTTCCATTTTATTTTATAATTTATTATATTACATCCATTTCTCTTCAATCGTAACTTATATTGATGTTTTATCACTAATTTATGAATGATATAATATATAACCAAACATGTATACATCATGTACCTTATATTTAAAATTTAAAAAAATTGGATCCTTCGATATCATCATCTTCGATATTCTAGCATGATTGTTTTGAATTAATGCATCAATAACCATATTCGCCTTCCCATAGTTGTATGATATTCAAATATAATTATTTTTAATCAACTATAATAATAATCTCTAGATAATTTTATTATATATTATCTAATTTTTTACAATTATTATCGGTAATAAATATTTGACAATGTTATATATAAATATAATTTCTCTAATGAAATAATATTTTTATTACATCATAATATTCAAAAACATGAGTTGGATTATATTTCTCATGAACCCTTAATATATATGAATAATATGATATCAAACCATATTTCTATGTATGAGAACATCAAAACCACATATTATATAGAACAATATTGGCCATAAACCCATATCTACTATATGATAGTGTATAATTACACTATAAATCACTATATGGAACACTAAGAAATATTCCTCATATTCATCTCTCCAAATAAACATTAATTTCTTACATTATTACATGTTGAGTGGATTAAATAAACATGATTTATTTATTATAAAATCTTTGATTATGTCATTCTAAACTATTTATACTATATATATCAGTTATTGGGGTTATTATTGACAATTTCGCAAAAACATTCTCAAATTATTAATTAACTAGTAAAAAATTTCTTATGATTATGTGTCCAAAAAATGAGGCCTTGTTAATGAAAAATTATACCCATGTAAATTTTTCATAAAACTAATCCTTTTTTGTGTCAGTTGTTTAATTTTACGAGTAATAATCATTATAAAAATTCCATAGAATATATAAGGAACTTTATATTCCCAAATGCTTCAAAATAATCTTGTTAATCGTCAAATGAATTCACAATATACCTTATGATATCAGAGAATTACTAATTCCAAATGATACGACTACAAATTCATATTTTCTATACCTTCTGTGAAATGAATTTGGTGGTTTCTATTAAAATGGTACACTAAATAGAAACATTCTCGATTAAAAAATAATTTTTTAAAAAATATTAAGCATTTTTAAATTGATTCATCTACTCATCCACAAGAGGAATATGATTATTATTCAATATTTTTTTCATAATAATTTCATGATATTAATTGAATTGTCACATTTAAATAAATATATTTTTAATATAAAAAACACAACTTGTTCAAAAACATGGTATAATTAAACTGTTATAAATATTACCATATGTTTCCTATTCAAATTACTTAAAGACATTTGTGCTTGTTCAATATATTTCCATCAAAATATGTTTAAGATTGGGTATATGTTTATTTTAACAATATTATTCAATTTTCATATGAAGGTAAAAAAATACTGTGTAAATAGATTAATTGAATATATTACTATAGGTGTGTCATAAATATTGATTTTTCTCAAATAAATTTGATTAAAATATATAATTTGAAAAGAAATTAAAGAAAACCAGTGGATTTAATATTTATTGGGTATTTAAATTTATCATCTAAATGATAGATTATCATACATTATTTAAAAAATTCAAATGTGACTCCCATTCATGGATATAGATAATTGATATATATTATAAAATAAAAGGAAAACAAAACATATCATTAAATTTAAATATTAGCGGAATAATAATATTTTTATGAATCCCATTACAAAAAATATTTTTTATAATAGAAACATTGTTTTGAGGTGTGATAATAATCGAATAATAAATTTCTTAAATAATTCAATATTATTCTAGTATGTGGAAGTGTGATACATATGAAAAACATATAGATATAAAATGATGGTTAGACCCAAAATCAAGTCATACCTTAACTATTTTAAATGGACGGTGACTGTATTTTTCACGACATTATTATCTTTCAATATATAAGAAATAGTGATCAAAATATATTTCGTATAAACTACATTCTTAATCAATTTTTGGCACTGTTCATTTTCATTAACCCTCATATTCATGAAAAATTTTAAATAATTATCAATTTCAAGAAATAAGAATCCTTTGATTGTAGATGAACTATTTTATTTATATTTTTCTATATTCAAATCATTATTGGTCATCTTCCCATCACATCATAATTTCAATTATTATTTTATAAATGATGACTAATCTTCTTCACTATATTGTTTTTTATTATAGATTCCATATAATTATATTTTCATTTTATAATGAAAATAATTATATTTATGGGTATCTCAAATATCCACTTCCACATTGATAGTTCATTGATTTATTTCAATATAGATATTGATGTGTACAATAGTTTATTTCAATTTATGACATTGATTTAATCTACATAAGGATCAATCGATTTTACGTTTTTATTTATTTCTATTATGGGAAGACTATATTGAATGTATTTTATAAATTTCTTCATAGGTACTGATGGATTCATAATGTGTTATAAATATCATAATGAAATACATAATTATTTTAATATTGTGGATATTAAGAATATACATGTTGAAAAATATACTTCTAAACTAATACCAATATATAGAGTAAATTAATTTTCATTTACATTAGATCATGATGATCTACCACCATTGACCCTTTTCATATTTTATATGATAAACAGAAAAAATAAACATTTCTTTATAAAATACCTACATTATGATTAATATATTTTTAGTTGTATTTAACGTTATATAATAATAAATTTTATTAGTTTACCCAAAAAATGTTGTTGGATGTTTCATTTTGAATGAATCATATTAATTTCATAAAAACATATTTTTTGGGATGCTTCTAAAGATTCATGGTTTCATATCATAGTATATGATTATAAAACTACTATTTTTTTCAACTCCTACAATATATGGTTTCTCAGAATAAAAATCAAAACAATTTCAATCAAAATCACAATGTAGTTACTTCCATCATCTTTAATTAATGACTAAAACCAAAAATAAAAAGTGTGAGACATAATTATCATTAATAAAACCAAATAATCAAAATATAGAATTTAATGGATTTATAAATGATGAAATTATATTTATACCCTATTACACCATTTTTTTAACCTAATTCATGCATGATAATAATTTATTATTATATATAAAAATGATTCAAACATAAAATGTTAATAATCCGAATGAATAACTCATATGAGAGACTAGACATGTTTATTTTCTTAGTCTCACTCATATTCCACCTTTTTTGATCAATTTAATATCTCATAGATCTCATTAGTATTTATTAACACTGGGTGTTTTTGTTCCACTTCCACATCATCTTCCATGTATCTAGATAGGGATGTTTTTCATGAAAAAAACATTTACATTACCATAAAAAGGTCATTAACAAATTTTTTTACATAACCAAAGGTTTATCATGATAATTTTCTTATACTAGTGTTGAACCCTATGAGGAATTATTTGAACATATATTTTGATAATCCCAATTATGCTCAATTATAGAATGATAATCCCTATATTGATTAAAGATTAATTACTTATTTTAGTATTTCTATACACCATGAAAATATTCATATATTATAATATTTATATTATCTTTAGAGAATTCGGTTACTGGATGGATATATATTCTAACTTAACCCATTCTGCCAATAGAATGCTTAAATAGACAAGTGGTCACCTTTATAGAACAAAGCAACCGATACAAACAAGTCTAACATTATTCAAGCCTACCGATACAAAAAAGCCTACCATTATGAAAGCCTACAGATACAAACAACCATACCATTATGCAATCCTACCGATACAAACAAGTCTACCGTTATGCAAGCCTACCGATACAAACAAGTCTACTAATATGTCGGCCTACCGATACATGATGTCTACCGTTATTCAAGCCTACCAATAAAAACAAGTCTACTGATATGCAAGCCTACTAATACATGAATTCAACCGTTATGCAAGCCTACCGATACAAACAAGTCTACCGTTATGCAAGCCTACTGATACAACAAGTATATCGTTATGCAAGACTACCGTTATTCAAGCCTACTGTTACAGACAAGTTTCCGAAAGAAGTCTACCGATAGAAAGGCTATCGTTACACGAAAGGTCCCTAGTACAAAAAGTCTACCACTACCTATCAACTCTACTGATAGACATGAATTATAACGATTGAAATGCTACAGTTTTATAAGAGGTTACTGATACAAATACTTACTGATACACAAGGCTATCGATATCCAAAGCTATAGTTCCAGAGAATCCGACGCTACCTTAATTTCTTTATCTTTATTTAATCTAACCAATAGTCATATCAGGTATATATTAATGCTCTGTCATTTATTTAATGAACGATGTTGGATGTCCGGGAACCATACCTCATACCTACAAAAAATAAATCATTTCTTTTTCTGGAGCTCGTGCCATAAATATAAGAATTCCCTATTTTTGCAAGTGTGAGAACAGACATACAGAAGTGATACAGGCTACATGAACAAGAAGAGCTGATATAGATATACATGTACGACCAAGAAGACACATAAGCTCATACACACTCAAGCTTATTCATGAAGAGTTCTTTACTTTCACAATGATTTTACGAACATCATCAACTACATTTTCACTGTCTCTGAACATGGATGTCAAGCAGACGACACTCTGTTTTCCAGACAAAAACCAGAAGAGGACTCAGAACCATTTCTGATCAATTCGAAGGAGTCCATAGCTACAATGCAATCACTAGAGACATTCTAAACTCTATATCTTGCTCAATGACTTATTATTTACATTACGAGTAGTGTGTGTCATCAGTTTAAATTTACACATACACTGTATCATGAACCTTAACTGGAGGATCTATAAATCCTCATTCAAACTCCTTACATCTTCTATTTCCCACTGTGGATAGTGGTAGAGGTCATGTGTGTCTTGGACAGCTATATTTTCTATTGTTTGTGTTTCCCACGAAGAACTGTGGTAGAGGTATTTGACATGGACAGTTGTAAACTGTTGTGAACCCCGATCCAGGGTGTGGACCAAATTTATATAAATGGTTGAGAGGACTAAGTCTCGGCTTGAGACTGAACCTCTTGGTTATATCTACTGTGCTTTATTTAATTTTATCTAAAACATTTTATTCTGCTGGTAAGTGCTTTAAAACTTAAATTATTTTTCAAAGTTACTCTGATAATTGAATTAGAAAGTGATTGAATTACTTGAAAATCATTAGGTTAGTTTCAAAAGCTAATCTGATCTTCTGATTAGATTAACTGGGAATTAATCAATGCCTTGAGAACCTAACTGAAAGTTTGCTTTAGTTCAAATTCACTAAAGTTAAATTAGTATTTTAAATTTGGGATTTTAGTAAAGGATTTTGTAAACAGAAATTTTAATTGGAACTCAATTCACCCCCCCCCCCTCTTGAGTGTCCACTCCGACCAACATTTGGTATCATAGTATTAAAATATTCTCTGATGTACTCTATTTTTCAACTGTGATTTTAGTTGTATTTTAATTGTCTTAAAATATCTGTTATTTATAAAAGAAATTCTCTTTAAAATTATTGTTTCAACCTAGTTATCATGGATAACCAACTTGAAGGTGTTGCTACTAATAGACCACCATTTTTCAATGGAAACAACTATGCTCAATGGGAGATTAAGATGAAAATTCATTTAGAGAGAATGTGTTTTGATATTTTGACTACTATAGAATCCGAATATAAAATTCTCACTACTGTTAGATCTACTTGGAATGAAGATACTAAGACAAATTATAATAATAATTGCAAAGCTATGAATCCTTTGTATTGTGCTCTAAGAGATGAGGAATTTAATAGAATATCTGCTTGTAAGACTGCATATGAAATTTGGGATACTTTAAGTGTTTCTCATGAAGGAACAACAAATGTTAAGGAAATGAGATTGAACACCTATACTATTAAATATGATAATTTTAAGATGAAGCCTGATGAACCCATTTCTGATATGTATCTCAGGTTTAACGAAATTTTCAATACAATGATCTCACTGGGAAAGGACGTTTCACCAACGGAGCAGATCATGAGAATTTTGAGATGCCTACCTGAACGATGAAGAGTGACTTCTGTTTCAATCAGAGAATCTTGTGATATTGGTCAATTTCCAGTTAAGGAAAATATCGGTATGTTGATGATGTATGAAGAAGATCATAAAGTTCACAAAGAAGAAGAAGATGAACCAAAAAGGAAGTCAGTTGCCTTTAAGATATCTTCTTCAAATAATAAGGATAAAGAGAAACTTCACGATGTAAGTGATAGCTCAAGCTATGAGGAAAGTGAAAGTGCATATGAAAGTAATGAAAAAATGGCTCACATATCAAGAATATTTAAGATGTTTTATAGGAAAAAAAGTTTTTGAGAAAATCAAATTAAAAAGGTAAGTATGACAACACGAGACACTGGAAAAAGGACTGGAAGAAATATTACAAATCTGATGAAGTTGTCTGCTATGAATGCAAAAGAATAGGACATATAAAAGCAGATTTTCCAATGCTGAAATACGTGAAGAAATATGAGAATAAGGACAATAAGTATATGAAATCCATGAAGGATACATGGAGTGCTTCTGAGGATATCTCCAATGAATCTAATGCTTGTGAGACTGAAAATAGAAATAAGTCAAACATGTGTTTTAGACAAACACTTCTGAGGTAACATCTGAAACTCCTACTTTAAATACATATTATTCTGGAGATGATTCTTCTTTTGAAAATATGTCATAATCTGAACTGTTTGAATACTGTGATATGTTGGAAGAAACCTGTAATGAGCTGAAAGAAAAATACAAAGGTTTAAAGAAACAATATGCTTTAACTGTTAAACATAAATCTGATCTTGATGTAGAAATGGATAATAATGCTCTGTTTCTTAAAGAAAACACTAAACTAAAATTGTCAAATGAGAAAATTAGGAAGGATTTAGAAATGTTTACAAATGGAAAAGATACTCTTACTCAAATGCTAGGTAATCAGATTGCACCTAGATATGCTACTGGTATAGGATACCATCTTGGACAAAGGAAAATTACCAAAACTAGATTTATTTCTAAATCTGAACAGAATGTAGATAGTTTTAGTTCTGGAAGTCCATATGCTTCAACTAGTTATATTCATTGTTACGGATCTAACATGGTTTATCTTTAAAAATCTATTGATTCTACAAATTTTATGAGAATCATAAGACAAATTTGGGTACCTAAAGTTTTATTGGCTAACCTTTCTGGACCCAAGAAAATCTGGGTACCAAAATCATTTCCTATCAAAACCTATTTTATAGGCAACCTACTTAAAGAGATTCTGTAGAAAGACTTGGTATTTGGAAAGTGGATGTTCAAGACATATGTCAGGAGTCTTCTCATGATTTAAAATCTTAGTCAGAGTTGATGGAGGTTTTGTCACCTTTGGTGATAATTCTAAAGGGAAAATCATCGTCTTAGTCCAGATTGGTAACACTAACTCAGAATTAATTTCTAAAATTCTATTAGTTGATGGACATAGTTATAATTTACTAAGTATTTCTCAGTTATGTGACGATGGATTCAATGTTAAATTTGAAAATGATTCTTGCAATGTTTTTAATTCTAAAAATGCTTTAATATTTTCTGTCTTGCGAAATGAAAATGTCTTTGTTGTTGACTTTAATTCTTTAGCTATGCAAAATATTACTTGTTTAAATGCTTTTCAAAAAAAGTATTTGCTTTGGCACACAATATTAGTACAATGCAATGTACATTCACTTAGAAAACATACTAGGAAGAACTTAGTTAGAGACCAACCAAAACATGAATTCCCAGCAGATAAGTTTTGTAATCCCTATCAAAAGGGAAAGAAACATAAAGTTTCCTTCAAATCAAAGAAATAAGTGTCAACTTCTCAACCTCTCGAGTTGGTTCACATGAATTTTTTTGGACTATCTAGTGTTTCTAGTTTAAATGGGAAGCACTATGTCTATGTTGTAGTAGATGACTATTCTCGGTATACTTGGGTATAATTTTTAGCTCGCAAATGTGAGGCTTGTTCTTACTTTGTTAAATATTCAAAGTCTGTAGAGAACCGTAGTGGACTTAAGATTAAAACCTTGAGAAGTGATCATGGCTGTGAGTATGAAAATCATGAGTTTGAATCCTACTACTCACACAATGGGTATAGTCACAATTTCTCTACCCCTCGGACACCTCAGCAAAATGGTGTAGTAGAAAGGAGTAATAGAACCCTTCATGAAATTTCCAAAACCATGCTCGATTAATATGACCTATGTAACACCCGAGACTTTTATGTTATATAAATCATCAAAGAAATCTTTTTCTACACAACACTTGCTTGGATTTCTTTACACGAAATCGTGACCTTCCTCGATATCTTGCGTCGTACGCAATACCGAGTTTCACTAAACAACGATATGCTATTAAAATAAAACTAGCCGTTATGAATAGGAATAACCACTTTTTCGAAATTTTATAAATTTTATTTTTCAAAATGGACTTCATTTTTGGATTCGGAATACCGAAATTAGCCTAGGGTGAATTTTTGGTATTTTTCTGAAAACTTTCAATTTTTGGTGAATAGTGAAACCACTAAGTGGTAGGTTAAAAAATGAATTTTGCATAAAACTTAATTTTACCGCTTCTGTGAATGGAATTTCGAAAATCCGAGAGACACGGTTAATATCAAGGACTAAAATGTGGTTCAATGAGATAAAAATAATTTTTTGGTGAATAGTAACTTTTTACTTTTTTTACCACAGTTAAACGTAAATAGGGTAATTAAGGGTCAAAATGAAATTATTATTACCCTAAAACATGTCCTAATTCTATTGGACAAGTGTAGTTCGACCAAAAACAAACTTTGGAATAAAATATGACCATTTAGGTCCACTTGGATTAGATTAGGACATTTATTATTAATTTATTTAACGAAGGGTTAAAATAGTTAAAATCAAAGTTTAATAACTAAATAATTTTTAATATAGGGTTATACATAAGATAAATTCGACTATAAATATTCATTAGAAAGATAAAAAGATTTCCTACATAATGGTATTTTATTTATAATTTTTAGACTTTATATAAATTAATTTAATTATGACACAACGATGATGCAGTAATTACCCTTTTAAGGAAATGTTAACATAATTGATGTTATAAATGCCAAAATAAATGTAATATGAGACTTTTTATGAATTAAAATAATTTTATAGGTTAATATGATATATTAGTGTTGATTTAATCAACTTGGTTCGAACATAAAATTCTGTTATGACTTTCACAAAAATCACATATCAAATAGTGTCAAAATTGACACAAAATAGTTTTTAAATCAAATATTATATTATTAATTGTTATTTTATTACTAAAAATCTACGGTTCGGCCAAATGACTTAGATAAGGATATATATATTAATAATAAACAACTTGGGATTCGTTTTGGCTTGTTATAGTAAGTGTATTAAACATATAGTGTAAGAACACAAAAAGTCACGGTAAAAGTTAAATTATTTGACTTAGAGTTAAATCTAATTGATAAAGTTAAAATAATAATCTAAACTTGTCTAAATCCTATTGGTTGATAGTATTTAGACCCATCCCCACTTTACCTTCTAAATAAGACCCTTTGGAACCATTATAAACCGATTTTGACTTTAATATAAAATAATATTTTGAGATATTCCTAAGGTGCCCCTCTCCTCCCTTATAAAAGGGCACCTCCTCCCCCTCCTCCTCACACCAAATTGAGCACTCAAGCTCGGCCAACCCCTGAAAAAATCCCTTCTCTACTTCCCTAGAATAATCCTAGAGGTTCTGGTCTTCTTAAAAGACCAATCTTAGTTCCCTAAGTGGAGGATTCAAAGAGGCGTTTCAAAGAAGATGTAATATCCATTACCGATCTTTTCAATTTATTTCTTCTTAAACTTCATCTTCTTTAGTTGTTTCATGATAAAGTAATGACATCAGTATTACTTACATACTTATATGTTATTATAAATATGAAACAACCCAAATTCACTTTCTATCCATCCTACGGAAAAATAAAATCATCACGCCTGCGTACGTACGGAATACCGTCTCCACGCCGTGGTGTAATCTACTTTCCATCATCACCTTACAAGGATGGGTATAATGGTGTAATGAATAACTATATATGATTATTATAAAGTGATATTTATACTGAAATAGTATAAATACACTTAAATACAATTCCACGATCATGGGAACAATATCATCGCTCGTGCGTACGTACGGAATACCGTCTCCATGATGTGATCTGACTCGTTCTACATGATCATCATTACATAGTAATTATATAAATGAATTGAATGAATAAATATGATATATGTTACACTAATACCATTCTGGATATAAGGTATCTATAACCTTAAAAGAATAATCAGAATTTATTCGGCAAAACACGCATAAGAACAAAAGGCAACAAAGACCCGAGTAACAAGTAACAATGAAATATTACTAATAAGAAGATAAGAATATGACCATATATGATATCATATCAATATGTATGATTCTGGAATAAGTCAATAACATTATTTAAACCATTATACAGGAGCTTCGGACACGTACAAAGCAAATCGGACCTAAGGTAAGGGAAATATCACAATCTCATTTTTATCCGAGATTATTTATTCGTAAGTATTTACGGGGGTGTATTTTATCATCCACATACATGTTTCATCAATATGTAATATTATTTCCATCCGCCTACAATTGTTTAAATCCATTTTTACCCTTCGGTGAGTTTTTAGTAATATGTATGAAAGGTATCTTTTGTCGTTTTTCGTACGAGGTACTTTTTGACTTTTCCGACAAAAGTACGAAGAATGTTTTTTTAACTTATACGGCATGAATGGTTTTTTAAAACATTATTTCCAAGAAACTTCCTTTAAAAGTTTTCAAGTTTATTTTTAATCAACTTCTTTTATTTTAAAGTCGTATGACATGTTATGAAAGGAAAAAAGTTTTTGAAGTAGAAAGGATATTTTCCTCAAGAATGGAGTTCAAGTATTTTATCAAAATTATTTTCCATCTAAGATAATAAAAGGGTTCTGTTTTTATCCCTATTATTACATTGGTTTGATTATGTTATGATGGAAATATTTTTATGAATTCCTTTATCTTATATGAATTGTTTTATGATGTCATGTTGTTTAAGAGTCCCATTTTTATTAATGGGTTACGCTATGATGTATGGTTTATGATTATGTGGCACACATAAGAATGGATTAATTATAAGATGGGTGGGACTTATATCTCCCTCCAATGCATTGGGTAAAGATTTATATCTCATGAGATAGACATGGCTGGAACAGAAGGTTATTTCAGTTCAGTGATACAGGACTGAAACGAGGAGTGAACTCGGTTCAGAAATGGACTTTGTCTGCTAAGATATTCTTGGCAATGAGTCGTGACTAACAAGAAATGATTTTCCATGATTATGTGTGCATGCCACAAAGTTTCAAGTTTTATGTTATGATTATGGGGATCTCATTTTCACTTCTATGATTTATTCCATGTTATGATATTATGATCTCTTTTGCAGGTTATGATTTTCAAAAAGATATGATATGATTTTTATTTCCTTTATTTGCCCTTGCTGAGCCTTTGAGCTCACCCTTTTTGTATGTTTTCTTTTCCCCAGGTCAGGAAGATGGATATTAAGTAGAATATGCTAAAAGGTACCCTAGATATGATGAAATAAATGGGAGACACTGTAGAAGATTTATGAACCAGTTGTTTATTTTTCCGAGTTTCTAAAGACACTATACCAATACGGTCCTTTGTGGTTTTGTCATATGTTGTAATAAGTGTGCTTCAATTTTGAAGTATTAACAATGTATGTAAAGTATGGGTCATTATAGTTGGTATCAGAGGAAAGGTATAGTCAACCTTTGGAAACTAGGATTTGAAATCCTTAATAAGAACCCTAAGGATAAGTCTAATCATAGTACACAATCTTAGTGTTTTAGAAATGGACATGAATAACATAGGATAAGACCTTAAGCGTGAAAATTTTATTCATGAATTATGTGGTTTTCCTATTATAATTAGTGTTGCTCACACTATTCTTCTTGGTTTTTGTCAATTGATGGAACCGGAAGGAACCGTGTTAATGCGGAATGTGATGGGCAATGCAATGATTGTCTCTCTGAGCATCCAAACGATATGGGAGCTGGAATGAAAAATCTTGTAGCCATGCTCACACAACTTTCTCAAGCTATGAATCATGCAAGACTTCCAAACGAGCAATGGAAGGAGCAACATTCTATTGAATCCTTCATGAGGCAGCGTCCACCTTCTTTCAGTGGGTCTACTGATCCATTAGTTGCTGAACAATGGATTAGTACTACTGAAAAGATATTTTCATTTCTTCAATGTTTTTAACATGATAAAGTCATCCTAGCAGTGTATCGTTTGGAAGAAGATGCTGATCAATGGTGGAATCTTATTAAGAATACGAGGCAATGGGATGAAATTGAGTCCATGGAATGGGACGTGTTTAAGAACATATTTTTCAATAAGTACTTCCCTCGTATTCTCCGATCAAAGATGGAGAAAGAGTTTCCTGAACTGAAGCAAAGGGATGATGAATGTGTTGGTACCTATGAAGCAAATTTTACAAGACTTGCAAGGTACGCTTCTGGTATTATTATCTAACCTGGGAGTTAGATCGATCAATTCTTTAGTGGCTTAAAACCAAGTCTTCGAAGGGTGTTATCCATAAGGGACTTCAATAGCTACGAGGAAATCGTTCGATGTTCTCTCAAAGTCGAGATGGAGATTGGAGTAACCCATCAGTCATATGGGTTTGATAAGAAGAGGAAAATGGAATTCAATGGAAAATCTAAAGAGCACACTGAAAAGAAGATGACCTTTCCCTTATGCTCAAAGTGTGGAAAGAAACATGGAGGGAGTTGTCTTAAAGGGACAAGTAAATGTTTCAAATGTGGAAAGGAAGGTCATCGAGCATTTGAATTCCGCGATAATGGGAAGAAGATGTCTATTGATGCAAACAAAGGAAGGGATACACAGAATGAACCTACTACACATCAATGTTTCAAGTGCAAGGAGATGGGGAATTATGCCAATCAATTACCAAATCCAAGGGTTGATGATGATGGTCAACATCAACAAACTCTAATGGCTAAAGACAAAGGAAAGTCACATGCAATTTCTATCAGCGATGTGGAGTATGATAACGATGTGGTGAAAGGTACACTTACCATCCACTCTAAAGAAGCAAATGTTTTATTTGATTCTGGATCCACCAACACTTTTATTTAAGAAGAATTTTCTAAGGGTATCACCATATTACCTCAACAATTAGATGTTGAGTTAGCTTTGACAACACATAATGGCACATCACTCACATCAAAAGTTTATAATTCTTCTCCGATCGAAGTTTGTGGGAAAGTGCTTCCTGTAAATCATGTGATCCTTCCTATAGTGGAATTTGATGTGATTCTTGGCATGGATTGGCTTTCTTTATACGGATCTCATATCAATTTCCAAAGAAGGGAAGTCACATTTCATATTCCAAATCAATCTATGATCGTCTATCAATGCAAGGATGAACATAACCTTCCAGTGGAAATTTCTTCCATTTTATGGGTATTTATTCCACTAAATTGAGGTTATTTATCTCAAATGGTTGGTGAGAAACTCGCGATTAAGAATATGCCCATCATACGGGAGTTTGATGATGTCTTTCCGGAGGAATTACTGGGTCTTCCACCAAATCGTGAAGTTGAGTTTTCAATAGAACTCGTACCGGGTGCTTTGCCTATTTCAAATACACCTTATAGAATTTCCCCAATTGCGTTGCAGGAATTGAAGAAGCAAATCCAAGAGAATCTTGATAAGGGATTCATACGCCCTAGTGCGTCACCTTGGGGAGCACCTGTTCTATTTGTTAAGAAGAAAGATGGATCAATGAGACTCTGCATTGATTATCGAGAACTTAACAAGATCACTATCAAGAACAAATATACTCTCCCATTCATTAATGACTTATTTGACCAACTACTCAGAGCACAATACTTTTCCAAGATTTATCTTCGTTTAGGGTATCATCAATTAAGTGTCAAAAGGGAGGATATACCAAAGACAGCTTTCCGTACAAGGTATGGACACTATGAATTTATAGTGAAGCCTTTTGGTCTTACTAATGCCCCTGCTATCTTCATGGATCTAATGAATAGAGTCTTTAAAGAATATCTTGATCAATTTGTGGTAGTCTTTATAGAAGATATTCTTGGCTATTCAAAGCGCAAGGAAGAGCATGAAGATCACTTGAGAATTATATTGAAGACCCTGAGAAAGGAGAAGCTTTATGCCAAATTTACCAAGTGTAAATTTTGGCTCCAAAAAGTTGCATTTTTGGGTCATATAATCTCAAAAGATGGGATATCTGTGGATCCAGCAAAAATAGAGGTTATCAAAAGATGGTCGAGACCAACAATAGTAACTGAGATCCGATGTTTTCTTGGGTTGGCTGGATATTATCGACGTTTTGTAAAAGATTTTTCATGATTATCTAATCCACTCACCAAGTTGACTCGGAAAAGTGTTAAGTTTTTTTGGACAGAGGAATGTGAAGAGAATTTCAAGGAGTTGAAAAGAAGGTTATCCAGTGCACCTGTACTAACACTGCCTTGTAGTGGAGAAAGGTTTGTGATCTACGATGATGCATCCAAGAAGGTATTGGGGTGTGTTCTTATGCAAAATTATATGGTGATAGCTTATGCCTCACGACAGTTGAAAATCCATGAGCAAAATTACCCAACACATGATTTGGAGGTAGCTGCTGTAATCTTTGAATTAAAGATTTGGAGGCATTACCTTTATGGTGAAAGGTGTGAAATTTATACTGATCATAAAATTTTAAAGTATATTTTAACACAAAAGGAGCTGAATATGCGTCAAAGAAGATGGTTGGAGCTGATTAAGGATTATGACTGCTCAATCCATTACCACCATGGGAAAGCAAACAAGGTGGTAGATGCATTAAGTCGACAAGACCTTGCTAGTTTATCCATGATGAGGATCACATAATATCCAATATTTATGGATTTACAAAGGATGGATCTTGGAATTATAATGGAAGGGGAAAAATCTTATCTTTCTCAAATGATTGTTCAACCATCTATACATGTGAAGATTAAAGAGGCATAGAAAGAAGATGTCGAGTTACAAATGATGGTGAGAAATGTTCCTGAATTAAACCTTGATTGTGATGGGATAATAAAGTTCAGGAATCAGGTTTGTGTTCCTACCATCCCCGAATTAAAGAAGGAGCTGCTGGAGGAGGCTCATAGTTCTTCATTCTCTATTCATCCTGGAAGCACGAAGATGTATAGGGACCAGAAAGAGTACTTCTGGTGGGATGGCATGAAAAGAGATGTTGCTGAATATGTCTCTCGATGCTTGGTTTGTCAACATGTTAAAGCTGAGAGACAGAAGTCTAAGGGGATGTTACAACAATTACCCATACCTGAATGGAAATGGGAAAAACATCACTATGGACTTTGTCACAGGACTTCCTAAAACATCCAAATGCAATAATGCTATCTGGGTCATAGTTGATCATCTTACAAAGTCTGCACACTTCATTGCTATTAGAGAGGATTTCTCTCTAGATCATCTTGCCAGGATATATGTAAAGGAAGTGGTAAGATTGCTGGAGTACCACTTTCTATTATATCTGATCGGGATCCGAGATTTACCTCAAAGTTCTGGCGAAGTCTTCAGCATACTCTGGATACAGAGTTGAGTTTCAGCACTGCTTATCATCCTCAGACAGATGGTCATTCTGAGAGAACAATTCAAACCCTAGAAGATATGTTGAGAGCTTGCTCCATGGATTTCAAAGGAGGTTGGGATCAACACCTACCTTTGGTGGATTTTTTTTTAATAATAGCTTTCACTCCAGTATTCATATGGCTCTTTATGAAGCTCTCTATGGAAAGAAATGAAGGACTCCAACTTACTGGGATGAAGTTGGGGAAAGAAAGCTATTAGGACCTGATCTCGTAGATGAAATGGCAGAAAAGGTCAGATCTATTCAACAACACATAACAGCAGCTCAGAGTCAACAGAAAATTTATGTTGACAACCGAAGAAAAGACCTAGAGTTTGAAGTGGGTGATAAAGTGTTCTTAAGAATATCTCCCTGGAAGAGGGTTATGTTATTTGGAAATAAGGGGAAGTTGAGCCCTAGAAATATCGGTCCTTTCGAAATACTGGATAGGGTTGGAAAGGTAGCTTACCGATTGGCGCTTCCACCGAATCTCTCTCAAGTTCACGATGTGTTCCATGTATCTCTCCTGAGAAAGTACATACCTGATCCTTCACATGTGCTCAGCTCAGAAGTTGTACCGCTGGAGCAAGATCATTCTTTTGAAGAACAACCGATAGAGATTCTGGATCGTAGCGAAAAAGTCCTACGAAACAAGACCACTCGATTGGTGAAAGTTTTATGGAGGAACCACCAACTTGAAGAAGCTACATGGGAGCTTGAGGATATGATGAGGGAGAAGTATCCTCATCTGTTTGTTACAAAGTGATGAATTTCGAGGGCGAAATTCATTTTAAGGGGGGTAGAATGTAACACCCGAGACTTTTATGTTATATAAATCATCAAAGGAATATTTTTCTACACAACACTTGCTTGGCTTACTTTACACGAAATCGTGAACTTCCTCGATAGCTTGCGTCGTACACAATACCGAGTTTCACTAAACAATGATATGCTATTAAAATAAAACTAGCCGTTATGAATAGTAATAACAACTTTTTGAAATTTTATAAATTTTATTTTTCAAAATGGAATTCAATTTTGGATTCGGAATACTGAAATTAGCCTAGGGTGAAATTTTGGTACTTTTCTGAAAACATTCAATTTTTGATGAATAGTGAAACCACTAAGTGGTAGGTTAAAAACTGAATTTTGCATAAAACTTAATTTTACCGCATCTGTGAATGGAATTTCGAAAATCCGAGAGACACGGTTAATATCAAGGACTAAAATGTGGTTCAATGAGATAAAAATAATTTTTTGGTGAATAGTAAATTTTTTACTTTTTTTCCCACGGTTAAAAGTAAATAGGGTAATTAAGGGTAAAAATGATATTATTATTACCCTAACACATGTCCTAATTCTATTGGACAAGTGTAATTCTATCAAAAACAAACATTGGAATAAAATATGACCATTTAGGTCCACTTGGATTAGATTAGGACAATTATTATTAATTCATTTAAAGAAGGGTTAAAATAGTTAAAATCAATGTTTAATAACTAAATAATTTTTAATATAGGGTTATACATAAGATAAATTAGACTATAAATATTTATTAGAAATATAAAAAGATTTCCTACATAATGTTATTTTATTTATAATTTTTAGACTTTATATAAATTAATTTATTTATGACACAACGATGATGCAGTAATTACCCTTTTAAGGAAATGTTAACATAATTGATGTTATAAATGCCCAAATAAATGTAATTTCATACTTTTTATGAATTAAACTAATTTTATAGGTTAATATTATATATTAGTGTTGATTTAATCAACTTGGTTCGAACATATAAGTCTGTTATGACTTTCACAAAAATCATATATCAAATAGTGTCAAAATTGACACAAAATAGTTTTTAAATCAAATATTATATTATTAATTGTTATTTTATTCTTAAAAATATAAGGTTCGGCCACATGACTTAGATAAAGATATATATATTAATAATAAACAACTTGGGGTTCGTTTGGCATGTTATAGTAAGTGTATTAACTATATAGTGTAAGAAAACAAAAAGTCATGGTAAAAGTTAAATTATTTGACTTAGAGTTAAATCTAATTAATAAGGTTAAAATAATAACCTAAACTTGTCTAAATCCTATTGGTTGATAGGATTTCGACCCATCCCCACTTTTCCTTCTAAATAAGACCCTTTGGAACCATTATAAACCGATTTTGACTTTAATATAAAATAATATTTTGAGATATTCCTAAGGTGCCCCTCTCCTCCCTTATAAAAGGGCACCTCCTCCCCCTCCTCCTCACACCAAATTGAGAACTCAAGCTCGTCCAACCCCTGAAAAAATCCCTTCTCCGCTTCCGTAGAATAATCCTAGAGGTTCTGGTCTTCTTCAAAGACCAATCTTAGTTCCCTAAGTGGAGGATTCAAAGAGGCGTTTCAAAGAAGAGGTAATATCCATTACCAATCTTTTCAATTTATTTCTTCTTCAACTTCTTCTTATTTAGTTGTTTCATGATAAAGTAATAACATAAGTATTACTTACATACTGATATGTTATTATAAATATGAAACAACCCTAATTCACCTTCTATCCATCCTACGGAAAAATAAAATCACCGCGCGTGCGTACGTACGGAATACCGTCTCCACGCCGTGGTGTAATCTACTTTCCATTATCACCTTACAAGGATGGGTATAATGGTGTAATGAGTAACTATATATGTTTATTATAAAGTGATATTGATACTGAAATAGTATAAATACACTTAAATACAATTCCACGATCATGGGAACAATATCATCGCTCGTGCGTACGTACGGAATACCGTCTCCACGATGTGATGCGACTCGTTCTACATGATCATCATTACATAGTAATTATATAAATGAATTGAATGAATAAATATGATATTTGTTACACTAATACCATTCTGGATATAAGGTATCTATAACCTTAAAATAAGAATAAGAATTTATTCGGAAAAACACGCATAAGAACAAAAGGCAATAAAGACCCGAGTAACAAGTAACATTGAAATATTACTAATAAGAAGCTAAGAATATGACCATATATGATATCATATCAATATGTATGATTCAGTAATAAGTAAATAACATTATTTAAACCATTATACAGGAGCTTCAGACACGTAAAAAGCAAATCGGACCTAAGGTAAGGGAAATATCACAATCTCATTTTTATCCGAGATTATTTATTCGTAAGTATTTACTAGGGTGTATTTTATCATCAAAATCCATGTTTCATCAATATGTAATATTATTTCCATCCACCTACAATTGTTTAAATACATTTTTACCATTCGGTGAGTTTTTAGTAATATGTATGAAAGGAATCTTTTGTTGTTTTTCGTACGAGGTACTTTTTGGCTTTTCCGACAAAAGTAAGAAGAATGTTTTTTTAACTTATACGGCATGAATGGATTTTTAAAACATTATTTCCAAGAAACTTCCTTTACAAGTTATCAAGTTTATTTTTAATCAAATTCTTTTATTTTAAAGTCGTATGACATGTTATGAAAGGAAAAAAAAATTGAAGTAGAAAGGATATTTTCCTCAAGAATGGAGTTCAAGTATTTTATCAAAATTATTTTCCATCTAAGATAATAAAAGGGTTCTGTTTTTATCCCTATTATTACATTTGTTTGATTATGTTGTGATGGAAATATTTTTATGAATTCCTTTATCTTATATGAATTGTTTAATGATGTCATGTTGTTTATGAATCCCATTTTTATTACATTGGTTACACTATGATGTATGGTTTATGATTATGTGGCACACATAAGAAAGGATTCATTATAAGATGGGTGGGACCTATATCTACCTCCAATGCATTGGGTGAAGATTTATATCTCATGAGATAGACATGGCTGGAAGGGAAGGTTATTTCGGTTCAGTGATACAGGACTGAAACGAGGAGTGAACTCGGTTCAGAAATGGACTGTGTCCGCTAAGATAGTCTTGGCAATGAGTCATGACTAACAAGAAATTATTTTCCATGATTATGTGTGCATGACACAAAGTTTAAAGTTTTATGTTATTATTTTGGGGATCTCATTTTCACTTCTATTATTTATTCCATGTTAAGATATTATGATCTCTTTTGCAAGTTATGATTTTCAAAAAGATATGATATGATTTTTATTTCCTTTATTTTCCCTTGCTGAGCATTTGAGCTCAATTATTTTGTATGTTTTCTTTTCCCCAAGTCAGGAAGATGGATATTAAGTAGAATATGCTAAAAGGGACCCTAGATATGATGAAATAAATGGGAGACATTGTAGAAGATTTATGAACCAGTTGTTTATGTTTCCCAGTTTCTAAAGACACTATACCTATACGGTCCTTTGTGGTTTTGTCATATGTTGTAATAAGTGTGCTTCAATTTTGAAGTATTAACAATGTATGTAACGTATGGGTCGTTATAACCTACCTGTTTATTTTTGGGCTGAACCTATCAATACAGCTTGTTATATTAACAATAGAGTTTTGATTAGACCTGTTCTTAAGAGGACCCCTTATGAGTTGTGGAACCATGTGAAACCTACGGTTAACTACTTCAGAGTTTTTGGTTGCAAAGTATTTATTCATAATACCAAAGATAATCTTGACAAGATTTCATCCAAGAGCGATGAAGGAATTTTCCAAGGTTACTCTATTTCTAGTAAAGCCTATAGAGTTTTCAATAAGAGAACCAAATGTGTGGAGGAATCTGTTGACATCAAATTTGATGAAACTGATCCACATGAACCTAAGACATCTCTTTAAAATCTTGAAGATGATCTCTCTATTTTGAACCTTAATGGTAAAGAAAGTGGACTTATAGGTAAAACATCCAGTTCTGGAAATTTTCCAGAAACTGCTTCTGTTGACTCCCAACCTGTTGATGAACCAGAAATCTCTGGACCGACCTTTTCGAGACCAACTAGGATCCTAAAGAACCATCCTTGAGATGTTGTTTTAGGTAATCTAGATAGAGGAGCACATACTAGATATTCTCTAAGAAATCATGTTGAAAATCAAGCTTTCCTTTCACAGTTAGAACATAATATTATCAGCGATGCTATCAATGATGAATTTTGGGTAATGGCTATGCAAGAAAAACTAAATCAATTTGGAAGAAATAAAGTCTGGGAATTAATAGAAATACCTGAGGACATTTTAACCATAGGCACAAAGTTGGTGTTTAGAAACAAAGTTGATGAATCTAGAAACAACATTAGAACCAAAGCTAGGCTAGTTGCACAAGGTTATAATCAAGAAGAAGGAATTGACAATGAGGAAACCATTGCACATGTAGCTAGATTAGAGGCAATTAGGATTTTACTTGCCTCTGTATCACATCTTAAATTCATGTTATATCAAATGGATGTGAAAAGTTCTTTTTGAATGGTTTTATTGTTGAAGATGTTTTTGTAGAACAACCACCTGGTTTCTCAAATCCTCACTTTCAAAATCAGGTTTTTAAACTTTCTAATGCTTTATATGGTTTAAAACAAGCTCCAAGAGCTTCATATGAAAGACATTCCAATTATCTTACATCAAAAGGATTTAAAAAGGAATTTCTGATCCCACTCTTTTTATAAAAATAATTTCAAAAGATGTTTTAATAGTAAAGATATATGTTGATGATATTATTTTTGGATCTTCTAAAAATTCATTATGTTCTAATTTTTTGAAGGTTATGCAAAAGGAGTTTGAAATGAGCTTAATGGGAGAGCTTAAGTAATTTCATGGATTTCAAATCATTCAAACTAAAGATGGTATTATTTTAATTAAAATTAAATATACTAAGGATTTATTAAATCGTTTTTGGATGGATAGTATTAAGGGAAATGATAAACCAATGACTACCACCTGTAAATTAGATATTGATGAAACTGGGAAACCAGTAGATCAAACTAATTATAGAGGTATGATTGGGAGTTTACTCTATCTTACTGCTAGTTGACCTGATATTATGTTTAGTGTATGTTTGTGAGCTAGATTTCAAGCTAACCCTAAAGAGTCACACTTACTTACTATTAAAAGGATTTTCAAATATCTTAAATTCACTGCTAATTTGGGAATGTTTTACCCAAAAAGACAATCATATTATTTAATAAGTTATTCAGATGCTGACTTTTCTGGATGCAAGTTAGATAGAATGATCACATCTGGAACATGTCATTTACTTGGAATGTCCCTAGTATCATGGTGTAGTAAGAAACAGAACTCGGTTGCGTTATCTACTGCTCAACCAGAGTATATAACTGTCGGTAGTTGTTGTGCACAAATTTTGTGGATGAAACACACTTTATTGTACTATAGATTTGATTTTAAACATTTTTCAATTAACTGTGATAACACTAGTGCGATCATCATCTCAATGAACCATGTGTCATACTCTAGAACCAAACACATTGATGTTAGACACCACATTCTAAGAGATCATTATCAAACTGGTGATATAACTCTTGAATTTATAGGTACTGAACTCCAATTAGCTTATATTTTCACTAAGCCTTTAATTTCAGAAATACTATGTTTCAGTAGGCACGAATTAGGAATGATAACTTATTCTTAAAACCGTGAGGATAACATTCACTAGTAGATGAACCTCACTATTTGGATAAACCTCATCGGTTGATGAACCTCACCGTTAGGATAAACCTCACCGTTAGATGAACCTCACTGTTAGGATAAACCTCACTGGTAGATCAACCTCACCGTTAGGATAAACCTCACCATTATATGAACCACACAGTTAGGATAAAACTCACCATTAGATGAACCTCACCATTAGGATAAACCTCGCCATTAGATGAACCTCACCGTTAGGATAAATCTCACTATTAGGATAGACCTCACCGTTCGGACACCTCACCGGTACATCTCTCGTGCTGTTTTAAATTTTCGTATTAAGGCCGAGACTTTAAATTTCTTTTCAATATAATATTTATTTTATAAGTGAATCCTAAATGATATTAAACCCGACTCTAGACATCACTCAATCACTGTGAACCTGTATGTTCGAATCCCTTTTTCCTAAACCTCTCAAGTTTGCAAAACCCTAAGCCTCAGAATCCGAAATGGCACGTGTGATGTGACCCTCAGTGGATGACAGGAGTGATGCGCTGCAAGCTAAGAAGAAAAAAGTAAACAATGATGGTTCTAGTGGAAGCAGTAGAGATTCTGTTCGAAGGAATCCTGTGAATCCACATTTATCGAAGTGAGAAATTGTAGTGGAAAAGGAATTATGTGCGGAATGGCTGTTGGTAAGTAAGTCGTTGATTCTTAAGGTTTTACAAGGAAAACGATGGCTCGAATTCTTCATGAACAATAATGGACCGTATTATCCAGTACTGGTAAAAGAGTTTTATGAGTTTTTCTATTTTGAGACTTCAGAAGAGGAGAATAGGATGATTTCCTGTGTGAATGGTAAAATTTTTTCGTTCTCATCAGTTGAATGGGATGAGAACCTTAGAGTTCCTCATAGTGGTGATTATGGATTTTATTCAAAATCCATACCTACTGCTAGTGACTTTTTCGATTATGAGGATGCCTTGTTGGAATTGACAGGAAATGGAACTCCCAGAAAGGTCATTGCTGTGGAGATGATTGGGGAGGATAAACTAATTTTCAAGTTCATTCAGCATGTGATTAGTCTAAGGAGAGTAGATTTTTCTACCCTCAGATTTTAGGATATTTATTTGTTGTATCTATTAAAGCATGGAGTGATGGTGAACTTGTGCAAATTGCTAACGATTCATATTGAGGATATTACTAGACCGATGTCTATGTCCAATGCACTTTTCTTTTCTAAGATGATTTCAATTATGTTGAAGGAAAAGGAGGTAGTTGGACCTCAAGATGAAACTGTTGTGGTTAAGGATAACTTTTGCCTCACCAAGACTATTTTTATGTTTATGAAAGTCAGCTGGAACCCATGGAAGAAATCATGGGTTGATGATGATGGAAAAATCATTGACAAGTACACTCTTGTGGATCATCCTTCTAGACTAAAAGATGTGAGGGATCCTGGTCTTAGACCAGATGAGCCAGAACCGGTCTACAGTGATAATGAAGCTGAAGCTGAGGAGGAAGAGACATAAGTTGAGGAAGGAGAAGACCCTAATTTAACTCATAGTGCTATTCCACAAAACATTTCCTATGGAGCAGCTATCCCTCCAAAAGAACTAACAAGGAGAGAATCTTTTTTGAAAGAAAATGATTCAATGACCACATAAGAAGAAGAAGAGGCATATCAGTATGTTGTTAAGGACACCTATGATGAGGATGAAGAAAGCGCATCAGATCAGCTTACTCATGAAGAAAAGGAGGCTGCTGGTGAAGCAGATGATGAGGAAAATGAAGAAGAAGACCTCAGTTTGAGCCCTCTGATTGACAGTATAGTCAAGATAGTGCCTGCTCAGGAAACAGAAGTAGCATCTATTGATGAGAGAGTTTTTGAGCCCTCAGAGCAAATGGTTATTGAATTTACCGCAGTTGTAGAGGAAGTTGTGGAATTACATCAAGCATAACAGATGGAGGAGATACCTCAGGAGCATGCTCTATGTGAGGGGGAGCATCTTGGATCAGTTTATGTGTTATATGACATTGAAGGTTGGAGATCAGATCTGGGATATATGGTTCTTGGACTTAATTATGAAGATTCAGATGAGGAAAACAATCCCCAAAGGGAAATAGTTATCCTACCTACTCTGGCTGAAAATTTGGCAACCAAGGAGGACCTTGAGTCCTTGTAGGCTGAAATGAAAGATTCACTGAGAGAATCAGTGGCAGATTTGAAGAAATTGTTTTTCATTAACACTAGTGTTATCACACTAGTAAACAATTGTTTTTCATTAACAACATTTTTCATATATCATAAATCTGTAAAGGTAGGAAAATAATAGAAAGAAAATTAGTTTAAAAAATATAATAAAGGATAATAAATTAATTCATTTTCTGCAGGGAAACATCATATAAATTAATCAACATTAATTTATGAATAATCAATCCTGTAAAAAATATATTACAATGTAAAACTCATACATAATGTTTTAAAATATTTGGAAGTACTCTAACATAATATATATTAAAATTAAATATTATATTCTTTTATAACCATTATATATTCAGAATTATAATATCATGTAAGATAAATATAAAATATTTCAACAACAATTTATTAATAATTGATTATTGCAATCATTGTTTCCTAGTATCAACTGATTCACTTTTCAAGTATGGATTCATTATTCTATTTGTGTCATTGTACATTGATCATTGTTATGTCATCTAATTAATTTAATAACTATATTATTATAATATATATTTATTAAATACACTTTTTGAAACATCCATCATATATATAAATTGATAATAAAAATTGCACAATTCATATATTTGGTTGTTCGAGTGGCTACATAACACTATTTTCATTACCTAATGAAAAAAGAAAAAATATTTATATTTTATTATATTATAGAATCACTATTACATAAAAAATATCATATATATTTATTAATTTCTTCATTATAAGTAATGTTAAGAATTATTTATGGAAATGGTTTATTTAAATGCATGGAGTAGATGCACATACATATTAATGAGTGATACATTCATTTCTAATTATATAAAAAGTATATTGAACACGGTTATGACATAATCATAATAAAATTTATGTATATACATTTGAATATATTCACCATGTTAAGATATATCTAACTAGATTAATGATGGTTTAATATGTAATAAAGTATAATGAACTTTATTCGGAACTATATATAATCATTAGTAAAACCCCATTGGTTATAACATAAGTTATTGAAATGATAATATTATATAAAATTAATGACCATAACGAAATGGATAAATATTTTGTTATAGTATTAATTTTTTTCATGATCGAGTGGACCGAAACATATTCAATAAATAATAAAATGGGTTTTCCTATTATAAGTATGGGGAGGGACATCAAAACAAAAACTAACTATATTAAATTAAAATAAATTATTTTTCATGTTCCTGATTTTGAAAATATATAAAATTTAATCATATGATAATGATTATTATAAATACTATCATTCAATTAAAATACTATAAGTGTAGGTTTTTTAAACACTAATTAATATGTCTTTACTCCCATTAACCCTTTTGATGATTACAACAATATTATTGTTTTTAAAATATCGTTTTCTATCAAGTCACATGTAAGATACCAGTCATTTATAGAGTCATCTAGAGCTTGTTTTCATGTACTTTTTTTATTATGTACATTTGGGTTGAGGTATGATCTGCGCTATGTTTGGGAGATGTTTTTATGGAACATTATAAAATAGGGGGTCTATTCATGGTTTGGGAAAACAGTGTGCACGATACTCTTTCAGACAGTGGAGGTTAGCACAGTTGGCACATGGTTTCCCAAAAAATGTACCATCATGCCATATAGGTAGTGGAAGACCACACAGTAGGTGCACAGTTTGGTATAACCATGTATCCTACCAAGTGAAATCATGTGCACTGATCAGTTTAATAAAAATGTGGTTTTAAAACAACACAAAACCCCCTAATCATCTATATTTTAAAGAATGATCATGTGTGAAAATATATTTGGGATCTCAGTTCCATATGAAGGGATTTAAAGGAAATACAAACACTATTTATTAAGATCAAAATCCTTGATAGAAGATCCATTTTAGGTCAAATATTTTGATATCATCCCCATGAATAGTTTATCCTTTTTCTTTTCATTCCAAAATCATTTCATAGATTATATCCACCATTTTCTGGCATCTGAGCCTATTATTTGAAATCTAGTTATACGATTGTGGATATAGATCTATATTTTCCATATCATGAGGCCTTTGATATCAATTTTGGTTTAGGAATTGAGATCCCAAGAATGATTAATGATAATGGGCCGATCGGATTATGTAGATTTTCTTTGGGATATCATCCTTCAATAACCCATGGTATGTTGTCAAAATTGATCCCCCATAGTCATGGATTTGAAATGTGAATGTGAGTTTATGAATTTTATACATCTCCCATGATGATTTTTTTTATAAATTTGACTAACATAGATTGGGGAATAAAATTTTTATTACCTTGGTGATTAATTGTTAATTGAATAATGGAACAAAAAAGGGGGTAGCACAAATTGATATATGTTTTGGAGATTGATTATATGTTGGGTGATTTTAATAGAGATACTGAATATATTATTATTATAAGATAATTAATTTGGGGAAATTGATTACGAAATGATGTTTTCTATGAAAGATATTTATTTTTTATATTTATTTTTTTTGCCTTGATGTTGATCAAATAATATAACATGTTAGAGTTAATTATGAAAAGATGATATTTTATAAGGATAATTATTTGTGATGAAAAAATTATGGAATGTGAATTGTATTTATTGATTAATTAATTGATGAATTATTAGTGGGTTATATTTATAGTTAGTTTTTTAGTCAAATACATACCTTTTAAATGTTTTATTAATTGTTGGCTTAATAATGGAATGATTTAGAAAATTCATTTGAATTAATGAATGATTATATGGATCAGATTATTGTGGTGATTGACATGGATTTCCAAACCAATTTTAAGATAGGACGTGGACATGTCATTCTTACCTAATAGTTATCCATTCTTGAGATTATGGGTAGCTAAGAATGATGAACTAAACCAAATGAGATATAGAGTGATAGGCATGGAGACCCATACTTAATGATATTTTGGGTGCTTGGAATAAATACCTACACCAAATGATTATTAACAATGAATGATGATTAAAATTAGAAACATTAATTGAATCCAGGCCAAATGTGATAATTAATGAATAAATGACAATGTGATAACTATTTAATTAAGCATTATATTTCTTCTTTCATAAAACTCTATGCAGGATCCTTTGACAAGATTAATTTTTTTACATTGTCAGTGGTACCCCACCAATTTGTACTCACACCCAACATAGGGCGCCTGATTGGAACCCAAGTAGACTTGTTTTTGTAAGAAATGATAAGGGAAATGCCCTGGGATATGTTGCAGTTGTGGATTGAAACACAGGTCAGGGGAGCAAACGTGGTTCAAGACCCGCATGGGAGTCTTTGTGTCTTTACATTAATTTTAATTGTAGACACATGACATTTTAATTGTCATAAGATTTTTTACCTTAAACATTAGTATTGTATTTTCTTGTTTTGGAAGTTATATGACATGGATTTTTTCTAGTTATTTATATGATTCCTTAAAAAGTTACATTTATTTTCTTCTAATTGTGATTTATTCTAGTAAAATAAGGTATGGTCTCCCCATGAATGACATACATGACCCTCACTTCTATTTTGAATCTTCTGGAATACTCGGAGGAATTCTTGAGCGCATGGGGGTGACCGGCGTGTGGTATCATTTTAGTGGCTCCCAGTTCGGGATGTCACAAATAGGTATCATATGGATTTTAAATTCTTCCATCTTATTTTTTCTTACTATTTTGAGAATATTATTTAAGATACTAGGAAGAGTCGAGGTTTGGTAATGTATCTGTGCATGGGTGTTTCTAACCCATGTATGGATAAAATCAAAGTACTAGTGGTGGTATTTTATTTGGAATTTTGTTTGTTTCCTAGTAGGATATTATTTCGACCTTGGGTGACACACTTGTAGTGTGAGGTGATATTTATTTTTATAATTGTTCTGTTTTGATTCATGGCCTAATGTGGTAGGATTGTTTAGTTTAGATGCATCATTAGAGACACTCAGGTTTGTTGTGACATGCATCATTATAGGCACTCATGAGAAAATGTGTTATGATTATGTTGATGATCATGAACAGTTTTTTCATTATTTTCATAGTGAAGTTATAATACAAAATGAGAATAAATTTGTGTATAATGAAATCCATTATTGATTAATTTATAAGGATTAATTAAATAACTGGTGAATTTAATAAAATGAGAAAATCTGATAAATTAATGGTTGGATTAATTAATGAGAGTATATGTACCCTTATAATCCATGACCTAGGAGTAATATAGATAAGGGTAGTGATAATTCATCTGTGTTGACAATATGGATAGAAAAAGGAGAAATAGTACATGTTTAAAAATATTGTGTTATTTTCTCCACCTATGTAATTTTTAATGTTGTGTTTTGAGACTTAATACGTGTGCTGGATTAGAAGAGATAAGCCTCTACAATTCATGTTAATGGAGAAAACAAGGGATATAGCCTATAATGATCTTCTAGATTGGGAATGAGAGACACCGTTAGTGAAAGATTAGTGGAATGGGAACAATTATGAATAGAAATATAGGATTTAATTTAATTTATGGTTAGATACACATGGTAGGTTTCGAAAATCATGTCAGAGTTGTAAGGTGAGTCTCAGCTACATCACCATCCTAAATTTAGAGGAGAGTGTCTACCGGTGGGATTTGAATTATTGAATGAATCCATAAAGATGATATAAGAAAATTTAGAAAATCTGTCTGTCAGGAGGGTCAAGTTGGATGGTTAAATGCTACAATGTTCATAGAAGTACTTGTTGGACATTTATGTACATTCTGGACATACATATCATATGTTATGGAAGAACATTTTTTAGAAGTTTATTTGATTCTTTTATTTAAAAATGATGAGATAAGATAATTTTTTAGAGTTTATATGACTTTTCGAAGGAATAATTTCCCTGATGGAGTGCGCTGAACATTTCAGAGATTTACAGTTTTTTTCTACATCATTGTTTGCATATGGATCCTCTTCTACAAACCATTTTAAGACGAACATAGTTAGTGGTTAATCAAGATCACATTTAAGAGGGGAACCTGAAAGTGGATTCCAATACCAAATAGGTAGATATCAATACATGACCAGGGAGTTCACTTTTTAGGGAAGGATTCACCATCACAAGAACATAATTCAAGATAATGGAAAAAATTATGGACAATATGGAGGAATAATTTCACTAGATCTTACTTAGGTGACTTTCCACTAGTTCTTTAAATACGTATGCTATTATACACAATTTCACTGACCACTAGTAGAGTGATGGTTTTATGGAAAGACAATACACATATGAATGTTCTACATGTAGAATTTCCAGGCTCATGGTGAAGGAGTAGCTACATAGAGTCAGAGTGTGGGAAAGTAGTCTCTTACACCATATAGATCTGGCAGGACACGTTCTACTAGAATAGGTGGTAGAGGTAGTGAACATCATGCTTCACGGTATTATCACACATTTTAGTAGAGTGGGGATACTCATGGGATGTAGATGACACCAAATGGATGTCGGATAGGATATATACATGTAGTGAAACCAATAGTTGAGGTGCGCGAGGTAGGGTGATCGATAGTGAGAGCTACTATTATAGTTGCTTCTACTTTAGCTAGTGTCTTTTTTGATATTTGTACTTATCGATCCATTATATCTAAAAATATCGTTAATGGATTGATACTAAATGTGGAGATTGTATGAGAGGTATTGAATATCGATATACCATTGGGAATACAATCCATAGATATTTGTTTATGCATTAAATGTTTTTCAAGAGATCGGATATTATCATTTTATTTTTTATATCAATGTCACTGATACAACGAGCTCCGTCTTGATTATGGGAATAGAATGGCTATTTTTGTATCAAGAACACATATATTTTTACCATTGAAGAGTGACCTTGGTGTCTCTGTAGGGTGATAAGTATGGTCAACATGGAGATTGTGATATTTATATAGGAAGTGTAGGGACAAATAATCAGAAACTGGGAGAACTCAAAACCAATGTTGCTATCCTTTAACTGGTTGATTGGAGTGGTATGATATACATCCTTCAACCAGTTGTAGATATATTTTATGATGTCTTCATTAATTAATTTTTAGGGTTTCCACCTGATAGGGATGTGGAAATCACTATTAATCTCATGCTGGTTTTTAAGGAGGAATCTATTCCTCCTTACTTAATTGAACTCACTAATCATCATAATCATAAAACACAGTTGGATGAGTTAGATACAAATGGTTTTATCTTCCCATGTATGTCACCTTGGGTATCACACCTATTGTTTGTAAATAAGGTATATGGTAGTTTATGCTTGTTTGTCGATTGCTAAATGTTGAATAAAATGATCATGAAGAAACATTATCTTCATAATCATATTGATGATATTTTTGACTAGCATAAGGGGGGTAGTGTGTTATCAAAGATCAATATGAGATCATGGTGTCATCCTATGTGTGTTCATACCTCTGATATACAGAGAAATGATTTTTGAAATAGGGATGGCCTTAGTGAGTTTATCATAATGTCTTTTTGTTTTACCAATGCTCCCAAAATATTTATGGCCTTAATGAACATGATATGTTATCCAAACTATAATCAGTTTGGGGTGGTGTTTGTGGATGTAAACTTGGTGTTCCCTATGTCTCATGACGATCATACCCATCACAATGGCATCATCCTGGTTAAATTGAAGAATATTCAGCTATATGGTAAGCTATGTAAATATTAGTCTTGTTTTTTAAAAGTACAAATTTTGGGGCATATCATCTCTAAGATAAAATAAGAAGGGTATCCATGGATGATATACCCATTAGAGCACATGTATCATCAATGGATATCATCATATGTGGGATGTTATTTTTATATATTACTTGGAACATTTCTAAGTAATATATTATTTCAAAATAAAAACCCCATTTAATAACAAAAAAAATTTAATAATCAAGTTAACTATAAATAATGATGGAAACATAAAAATAATTCCGTAATAATAATTTAAATCATTTATATGGGAAATTTTAATTTTCATTTATGAAAAATAATCATTAATCATACCAAATTTCCACAGTTATTTTCTTTTGAAAGATTGTTGATAAAATATAAATAACGATTCAGAAAAAACAATTCATTACAATATTAACTTAAGTTCATGTTGTACAATTTTAAACTAATAATCCAACATAATTTACAGTAAAATCCAAAAATTATTTTTCAAAAATGAAATTAATATACCGATTAAAAAAATTAAAAAAATTTTAAAAAATAAAAAGTAATCATGACTAAAATCAAAAGATAATTTTCAAAAAATTGAAAATTATTTTTAAAAAATATATATATTAATTAATATTATTTTCTCACCAAATGGATAAAAAAATATACTTAGAAAAAAAATTAACTCAACAATAAATAATGAGTAGAAAATATGAGTAAAACAAGTTTTATCATGGAATAACTATATCATAAGACAATTAATTAGATTCTTAATAGATATTTAATAATAATTAAACATATTAAGAATTAAGATTATAAATCTTGATTAACAGTGAAATTATATAATAAAATACTAACCACTTGGGAAAAAATAGATGTTTATGGCCCATTAAATAATAACATATAATGAAAAGTTTAAATTCATTAAAATATAAAATAAATTAAATAAAATGTAATTGGGTCAATATATAACAATCATACAATAATATAGGTGTATAAAATATCATATAACCTATAGAAGATATATTGAGTAATAAATTAACTTATTACATTGGTAACATTTGAACCATAATCCCCATGAAGAATATATTCTACAGTGGATATGTAAATAAACATAACATTGAGTAAAATATTATAATACACATTAATAACTATAATATACACCACATAAAAATATTATTTGATTAATATGTCATGTTTCTCTAAGATATAATAATTGTCTTGTAAATTACAAACCTTAAAAATCAATGCCATTTTAACATGATGGAACATCATGTATATTAAATAAAAAATTATTTTTATATATCAATGAACCATACTGATATGTATCATACAGTATATTATTTACATAATAAATTTAGTTAGTATTTTATCAAAAATTCATTTTTAATATGATATTTCGAATAATAACTACATTGTTCTTCCTGTATGTTTGGATGTGTCATTTTCGATCACCATGAATTGATCATGGAAGTATGTTAATAATAATATTAAAAATTAATAAAATATTATATATATATATATATATTATTTATCCATAATGTTTATGTATTGAGAACTAAAAAAATAATTCTTTGAGACAATAGCTCATACGTAAGATTGAATTTTGTTACCATTTTATTAGAATATTAAAAGAAATAATGTAAAATAATATATTAACATTATATAAAATTTATAATATCATATAAATAACATTAATTTATTAAATTATCCCAAACTATCATCCCTCATAATAATTAGTATGAATTGAATCTATTAACTTCATTGGCGGTAGTTCATCATAAAAATGTTCAACATTAGCATATCACCCACCAAATGGAAATTAAAATGTATAAGTGGTGGTATATTTTTGAATTTCAATTTATGTTAAAAAATTTATACATATAAATATTATCTATATTCATACCGAAACATTATATTTTTGATGGAAAATGTGTCACATTTATTCGCATGGAGGTAGTTTATCGTACACACGATTGACTTTATTATTTCAAATATGACGGAATATAATACCGATGTTTCTCGTCAACATAACATATAACATCAATGTATATTAATGATATATGGAATAATATATCATCATGGTTTATTTAATATTATGTAGTACATTAATAATTAAAATAAAATTCATGTTTATAGATATTACCACTTCTTTTGAAATGTATGTTTGGTTTGTACCAAAAGAAATCGTAGGTCAAATTTCAATAAAAATATCTTCTTTTCTAGAAGAGATATAACTATGTTATTTGGGAATATATATTTTTATCAAATGGTTACTTTATGATTGAATTGGATATAATATTTTGTGGAATTTTATAGGTGTGGTGACAGGAATAGTTATAATATTTAAAAATAAAATGGTGTAACAACATTTTTTACATTGAAAAACCTTAAAATGGGACCTTAATAATTTTATTAATCTTAATGTATAAATAATTCCATAAAAAAGATGGTGGAAGTGTTTATTGGAAATTTTACACATTATCCATATAGTTTAAACCCACATAAAAATAACTTCACCATATCCATGGAAAATAATATAATCTATTTGATGAATTAATTATTGAAAAGAATGATGTTGACAGTATTATGTGAAATAAATTGTAATGATTCAAAATATTATCTCTAATTCTCCAAATTTAATTCATATATGTGGTATACATTTATATAAAATTTATCCCACCTATGAGATAAAAAATAATGTTATGAAACAGAAAAACTTCCATTAGTATATAAGTTTTTACTCTAAATATTTAATAAAATTTTCAATAAATTATTATTATTTGAATTAATAAATATATTATTAAACTAATTTAACCTTTGATAATATCATTTTTTTTTGGTTTCTTAACGACATAATTGAAATGACAATATGTTATACAAATGAATAAGATTTATTATTAATTAAAACATTTATCAATTTGATACATCTTAAATCATTTAACCTATGATAATTTGGAAATAAATATTTATATAATAAATTAATTTTTTATTTTCAGTTAAATTTTAAAATAATTCATTAATATAATTCTAAATTATTTAATTATTGTTAACATAACTACATTATAGAAAATATTAATTTTCTTATATATTTGGATTTCTAATTTTCTCTTGTCTAGAAAAATCATAAGATATTTGTTAAAAAAATTATCATTTATATAAAAAATAAATATAGTTAAAATCATTTACCATATGTTACTTCAGTATTTTATTGTTTATAAATAAATTTTCTTGCATTAAAATAGTTGTTCAGGAAAAAAGTGATTTACATTTTTTCATATGGATATTTGATTTAATTTCTAGGAAATTATTCAAAAAATAGTAAATTTTAAATATATTTCTAAACCATATATTTTCATAATTTTTTAAATATTTTCTATATCATCAAATTCAATACTTGTTTATTTCAATCAAATTTAAAAAATATTTTAATATAATGTCACATTTTGTATAATCCCGGTGTTAGGTATGACTCACTATGAACATAGTGTCACGAGTATTAAAGATTAACTTGGTGCTTCACATAATGCAAGTTAAACATAGATATTCGTGTAATGAATGATATACTCTATGTTGGGTGTATAATAAAATATAAAAAGGATAAATTATTTTTTTTTTAAAAATATTTTATAAAATATAAAACAACAATATTCTACACCACATAAATAGAATTCTCCCATGAAAATAATCAATTTTTTACTAAAAAATAAGGATACATAATACCTCATTATGTCAATACGTTCCAAAATATATTGACCTTGATTATGGTTTCATGAAAACAATGACTCTTTCAGTGGTCTTTTTTCATTGCATTTTCCCTTTAAGTTCCAGAATCACAAATGACTATTCCCTATAAAAAATACCACTATCTAGATGTATGACCACTAATTTTAGTACATGAGAAGTAGAATGTATGTATATCATTATAAGATATACATGGAACATAAAAAGGAATTGAGGGAGTTTTATTGGATTTCCTAATCGTTATGATTCCATCCCAATATGAATAAAGATTTCAAAGCGAGATATTTACCATGGGGATAGTGTTCCATTATATCAAATAAACTATTTCACACTTTAGTTGTTATTTGATATATTTTTAATTCATATCACAATACATTAAATGAAGATGTATTTTATACACATGAGTCACTAATATATCATTATATCTATGATATAATGGAATCTCCTATAATATATATCCTGTTAACATCATAAAATCATGGTTAGCACATGTGATATTGTTTACATAAATAATAATATAGTGATTTCATATTTTAATCTGTAAAACCTCCTCCAAAATATATCATAAACATTTCCAATATTTTTTAATCATAATAACCATTGAAATTTTGAAATTAACAATTATTCTCATTAAATTTCAGAATATAAATGTAACATTAATCCTCTTAATATAAATATGTAGCTATGAAAGGTTACATGAATAATATATTTTTTCCATGGTCAAATATTTCAATAAAACATAGTAATTAATATATTTATCATGAAACATCAACTGAGAAAAATATATTTCAACATTTCATGAATAAAACTGTAGATTCTTGAATATATTTTATACATCCAATTTATTATAAACACAGTCAGGGATAAAATTGAAAACATTATCAAAAATAATTATGAGTTTCACGGTAATAAATATAATGCAATTTTCTTTGATCATATCAATAATATTATCAAACAAAAAATTTCCATTTTCTTAATATTAGGAACAAATTAAGGTTTATATTCCCATAACAATGTGTATTCTATAAAATTTTTACAACACATTAAATCATGTTTTTAGTTATCAATACTATTAATCACGTTTCTAAAAATAGATAACAAAAACAAATGATAGAAAACTAATTTTATATGTTATGTTTAATATAACATAATTATGGATTTATTTTTTATTGTAAATTAAATAATCCCACATCATTATTAAACCATTAGCTCGTGATTCATTATTTAATTCCATAATAACTCTCATCTACAATAAGAATTTTATATCATATCATAATATTCTTACATATAAATTTAATCATTTTTTTCTCGTTTCACAAAAAAAAATTATTAAAAATTAGCATGAATTCAAAATTTTATTCATGGTCACATCATCATCCATTACATAAATATTTTTTAAATAAATAATGATTATATTCCTAAGAATTGCCCTGATCATATTTATTTGAATGATCCTCATACATTATAAATTATAAAATTCAACAATTGATTATTCCTAAATGAATAAATTAGTCTCATATGGTTCATTTAAAAACCTTTCCTTTCCCCTCAAAAATTAATTTATTTAGGTCATTATTTTCCTTAATTATTAAATCTTATCATCCTTTTCAAAAATTACTAGGATTGATTCCATAAAAATTAGTAGAATATAAGAAACCTAATTTTCATTCATCTGTGGTCTCCACCAACTGATCTCATAGAGATATTTATCCTTCATTATATAGGTGGTTCCATGCCCTATTGAATGTAAATGTTATTAATAATATTTTTTGTATACATATTATAAATAATCACAATAACTCTCACTCATATTTTTATTTTATTTTTTCCCTTAAATACAATTTATTCCACATTAAAACAAAACTTATTATGTTCTTTTTATCGTTTAGTGAAAAAAAATATTAGTGTGAGTAAAAATACTACTAAAATAAATTAAAATAATAATGAAAAATAACATATAGGATGTGTAAATCTAGGAAGCTACATTTTATCCATATCACCTTAGGTGTATCCTATGAAATTAATAGTCATTATCATTTTTTATCATTTATGATAATCTATAATGAGTTGGTGAATTATGCTAAATAAACCCATAGAGCGTAAATGATGGTGTGCAACAAAGATAACTTTCATACTCAATGTGACAAACATTTATTGTTTAATGTTCCCTTTTTAGAGTTAATAATTGTTGGTTCAACTTTTATTTAGCCATACACACAGGAATTTTCTATAATGTGATGATTTTTTTGAGACCACAATTTCCTTCAATTACCAAAATTATAAAAAAAAAGTATTTTAATAAATTGACTCATCCTTAGACCTATCAGTAGAAATAACCCAGGACATGTCATTATAGATTTTTGTAGGGATATTACTAATATTTTCTCATCATAGTTTCAGTGGTTATTAAAAAATTTCAGTATTTAAAAATATTATTTCTAAGACTTCTGATTCATAAATATTGAATCTTATCTGGTGAATATTATATATATAACATAAATATCCATTCTATAATCATTTCATTCCAGTTCTTATAGAATCATGGACATTTAAAAATTATTCTACATTTCTCTATAAACAATCTATACCTCATTTTTATTTATAATGTAACCCCCACTCTTGGTTATAACATTAATACTTTTATTGGTTATAACCCAACAACCATAAAATAATGAATATATATATATGTGTGTGTTCTAGAATATCATAAAAAAATTATAATATATGAATACATGAAAAGAAATGGGATTAATACAATATTTTTCATATCAAAACCGATGATTAAAAATTGAATTCAAAATTCATTTATGATATCAAAACCAATGAAAATAAATGGGTATCATAATAAATGTATTAATATAATAACCCATTAAAAAATAATTAACTATAATTACATATCATAATCATTAACAAAAACAATCCCTATAAATAATAATATAGATATCCTCGAATCACCTCCAAAGGAAAAATATGTATCATGAAATGATTCCATCATATATGGTATTGTTTTATAATATCATATATTTATGAAAATAGTTGTTAAATGTGGATAAAAAATTAATTATTCGATATAAAACTATTTTTGAAATACTTATCTAGGAGTATAACAATGTAAAATTATAAAATAATCTATAAGATTCATTTAAAAAATTCCTTAAAGAAAATATCTATTCATATTTTTAGAAATAGTTATTGAAAACTATATATATATAAAAAGCATGTTATTTAAAATTAAAAATGAATAATTATACAAGAATCATAATGTTATAAAATTTTCATGATGGCTAGTTTTTTCATTTATGTTATTCTTTTTAAATTAATATTCTTATCACTTTTCAACTAAATTAAAAATAGTAATTGTCCTAAAAATATCATGAAGATTACTATGAAGACAGTTTTGAGAAACGTAAAATTTATATTAAAAAACTCTGTAATAAATCCAAATATTAATGTTTAAAAATTTTAAAAATAGATTAAGAAAAAATTGATATAGATGAAATATTTATTTTCTAATAAAAAAGGAAATAAATATGATTTATCATAAATCATTATTTAGAACTCATTAGTACATAAAAAGATTAAAATAATGGTAATGAATGTATTATGATATAATAATTATAATTTATGAATATTCACAAGTCACATAAGATATAGATCATAATAATTCCACAACATTAGCATAAATATAAATAGTCCTGATAAATGAAATAATGGTATCATAAATCCCTCACTAAACATGTATCTTCTGTATTATATGATACATTAATAAATAAAATCAAATAAAACATTTAATATCATGAATATTAATAAAATATTGACATAACATTTCATATGGATGTATATACACATCATACATGAAAAAATATTTGTTACATTATATCAATCCGAAAAAATAACTTTTATGATGAAAATACATTTATGCATTGGTAACATTATTTTTTAAATCCCCATTAATGATAGACACTAAAATGTATAATTAAATCACAATAATTTTTGGGATATGAATCACTATATACATTCATAGACAGAATATATAGCACCTAAAAGAAATTTGGGGTGAATATCATATCTATCTCAAAGAATTAAAATTTGAGATTGAAATGCCATACCATATGTATTGACTTCCATAAAAAAAATTCATCCTCTTTTACATTATAAATATCTTATATAATGACACTTTTATGTATGAAACAATATAGGATATTATTATCACAATTTATTACATGTTTACCAATAATTCATTAATAAATTTTTATTCTTGTATGGAATTGTATTTTTTATATATGTTTTTGAGGTGATATTTTATGAAATCATAGTTATAATATTGTTAAATAATCTCAATAAATTTAATAATGATATAAATATAATATTATATATCTATAATGGTCTATAAATACTAGGGATAAAAAATAAATTTCACTATTCTTGGTGATATAATGTCATACATACACAAGAAAAATGTTTCTATATAATCATTAAAATAAATAAAAAATTAAATAATATATTCCCATTAAAAATTAATTTTTATTTCAATTATATCTCATATTTGAAATAAATTTACCCTAATTTCCTCCAAAGAAAATTTTTAGTTAAAATTAATCACATCACATCGTGTGGTTGTAGTCAGCAATACATACGATATAAATAATAATAATATCTCCAATGGAACGAAATGTAAGAAAGATATATTTGATTTAATAATTACAGAAGTTTTTTTATTTCAAAAATATAATGCATATATATTATTTACATCCACATACCCAACTTTGAGAGTTGTTGAGTTAAAAATTTCCAAATAAGAATATGAGGAAGTAGTTCACTCTCCTAATGAGTGATCTTATAGTTTCCCATTTTAGGGAAGAATATAATGCTGCATTGTATTCCACAAACACAACAAAATATAATTAAAAAAGAATATATTGATGATATTGTAATGAACCATGTTTTTGGAAAAGATGAAAAAATAAAAGGAATTTGAACATTGGGATTTACTAATGTTTTTATAAGAAGAGCAGGTCAGAATGAAATTTTGAGAGTTAGAACAACACGCTATATTTTTATTGAAATTCATTAAATGGATGATATAATTTTAGTGTCTCTTGTTGTGTTCCAGGAATGTCGGACCCCATAAATAATGGTTTTGGTGGGTCTGACAGAGGCATATAGTTGGTCTAAAATTATGGGTCCTCTACTAAAAAACCAAGATGCTACAATAAGAGAACATAAATAACCCACATATTTTATGTACATTTTATCCATATCATGTTCCTAGATAGCATGGTTCATGCCCAAACTCATAGTAGCTGATATTTTTAATCGCAATGTTGCAACACAGTTAATGTTATTTTGTAGTTCAAACCATGCGATGTTGTTTCTCATGAAGGGGTTTTACAATATTGGAACATAGTTTAAAAAATACACGAGGCCAAATCATGTCACATATATTTTTTGTGTGAAATATTATATTTACATTTAATGAGTTTTGAAATTTCTTTCTCATTCCTTTCTCTCCTCTAGTCAAGGGACCCTCCTTCCATTAGTTCTTATAGCTCTCCTAAAAAATAAATTAGGTTTAAAGAATTTTCATCCATTAGTTTTCTAATTCATTATAAATTATTCAATGTGGAAATACATCAATAATATCGATATCTATTTTTTATTAGTCTTCATTTATTTTGGAATCAACTGTATTATTTTTGTTCGAACTCTTTTTCACTTTTTTAGGAAAATTTATAATTTCAAAGTTCTCTTCCAAAATAAATCTAATCATTGACCGATATTGGATGAGAATAACATATTATCTAATACCACGACCCACGTTACCCAGATTTGGTGCATTATTATAAGACATTGCAATGATCCCAAAAGATCAAGTCTCGAAAGATCGATTAGTTTAGTAGCCATGGAAACTCTAGATACATTCATAATGTTTACATTACATCATAAAATGAAAACTACAAGAACATAGTCTACATAGTCCACACTCATATACCCTCATACTATCCTGCAGGTCATTCATTAAATACTTCTTCACATCATGGGAAAATAAAACATAGAACGAGGTTATCTCAGATTCCTAGTATGGATAACAATATAGTAGAAACTTTTATAAATAAACATAAACATTTAAGACAATGTATAACTAGAAAAATCCTTTTATACATGAAATTCATCATAATATGGTAGAAATAAAATAAAATAATGTCATTTACTTATTCACATGGATATTCTACTAATCGAATAATCTTATGAAATATCAATAACCACTTTCATAATGATGGAATGCATAATGCCAGACTATCATAATCACATAGGCAAGGCCTCGTGCCAAGAATACATATAAAATTTTGACATGTCATAATTCCAAGAAACTAGTTTGTCTCATGAGACCTACCGATGAATCGAGGATCTATAGCAGGCTCCACCTGTCACTTATTATGTCCAATTCATTCCTCATATGAATAGGTTTAAGCATAAAATAAACATTCGTATTAATCCTAGCATATGAAATGTCAATACGTTCTCCATAAACTGTGAATGGTATAAAAATAACGCATCCACAGTCAAACATATCATAAAACCTTCAATACAATATGGATGTTTTGTATAATAATAAATCAACATTGAATAAACTTAAAATCTATCAAAGGATGTTGACATAGGTGAAATCAATACTATTTGAGAGAAATATCTCTTTTTTTGAAATCATATAAACGTCACATAATTATAAAAGAAAACATTTACATTGAAAATATTCTTATAAACTTGTAAGGGAAGATTAGATGATTTTATAAGGGTGGAAAATAGCCACACCCACTATATACGTTAAAAAAAATTCTTACCTTTATTTAGTCGAAAAGGAAAAAAAGGACCTTATTTGGCAAATGACGGAAATATTCCGTTATAAACTTCTTATAAAAAGTCAAAAATGGGTATAAATGACTTTAACCCATATTCTATAAAATTGTATGAATGTTTTGAAATGTATTTTTATGAAACATGGATGTAGATGATAAAGAGGTCCCAGTAGATAATTACGTAAAAACAACCTAGGATAATGAAGAGATTGTGAAATAAACCCTTACCTTGTACATTTCCTTGGTCGAGGGTAGGTAAAACTTCTGTAAAATGGTAAAATATTTCTTATTAAATTATAAAATAATCATATACATTATTATTATATCATATTTGATCTTTTAACATTGCTTTGTCAATAAAATCTTGGTATTATTGTCATTTGTGGTGTTAACTTACTCATTTTCATTTATATGTTTTGTTACATAAGTTGTGTTTGTTATGTATTGGTTATATCTTATTCATATAAAAATGATATCAAGTCCATAAACATAATTTTTAATCATAAAATGAGAATTAGACTTGCGTGGATACGATGGGGAATGAATCTCATCGCATTCGTGGAGACGGTAGTTCGTCCGTACAAACGAGCGAAAATATCATTAATTTTGATATTAAAATAATATATAATTTGATGGTATATCATATATAAAGAATCATTTTCATTCTATATTTATTACTTACATCAATTACACATCCGTATCATACCCATCCAAATAATAATGTTTTGAATAACAATTACACCACGACGTGGAGACGGTAAGTTGTACGTATGCACATATGGTGACATGTCATTCCAAATATGTATAGAATGCTGAATATGGTTTTACCATATTTATAATAACATCAAAATATATATAATATACTGGATTTATTATTTTAGATTTTAAATAACAATTAAAGAAGAAACATAAGAATAAAGGAACTTGAAAGAGGGTGGTGACAACATTACCTCTTCTTCGGATACTTTTATTTGATTTGATCAAAAGGGATCCTTGGGATGCATTTATGATCAATATAATGCCTCTAGAATGATTTTAGGGAAGTTTATAGAATATTTTTGGAGGGGTTGGCCGAGCCAAACGACTTTGAAGGTTTGTTGAATTGGATATAAGTTGTGTAATTTTATAAGGGGGAGAAGGGGATCTTTAGAAAAACATAAAGTATTATTTAATAATAAATTCATATTCGGTTTCTAATGGCTGAAAAGTAGATTATTAAAATTATAAGGTGGTTATGGGTTGAAATATTTTCAAACAATAGATTTTATATTGTTTTGGGTCATTATATTAACCTTATCTTTTAGTTTTAACTCTTAGTTAATTAGTTTTACAATTACCATGTCTCTTAGTATTTTTATATTATATGGTTAATAAACATACTATAAACATTCAATCAACCCCCATGTGGTCCTTTAATGATACTATTATCATTAAATAAGTTCTTTGGCATATCCTTAGATTTTTAGGAATAGAATATCAAATAATAATATAATATTTGTTTTATAAACTCCTTTATGTAAATTTTGACACTCTTTGGTATTTTGTTTTTTCTAAATTCATAACAGCATTATTAATTCAAAAACAATTAATCTAACAAACCCTAATATGTTATATTAACCAGGAAAATTTGTGGAATTTATAAAAAGTCTCAAATATCATTTATTTGGGTATTTATATTATCAATTATTTTAATAATTCATTAATTATGTAATTACAACATCACCATTTTTTTATAAATAAATTAATTTATTTAATGAATAAAAATTATAAATAAAATAGTATTATGTAGTAAATCATATTATCTTTATAATTAATATTTATAATCTAATTTATATTATTTATAACTCTAGATTGAAAATGTTTTATTTATTTAACTTTGATTTTATATCTTTTAAATCTTCTTTGAATTAAATAATAATAAATGTCCTAATCTAATCCATGTGGACCTAAATGATAATATTTTATTTTTAAGGTTGTTTTGGGTCGAGATACATTTTTCCAATAGAATTAGGACATGTGTTAGAATAATATTAATATCAATTTTACCCTTAATCACCCTATTTAATTTTTACCGTGGTAAATAAAAGTAAAAAGTTACTATTCACCAAAAAATATTTCCAAATTATTGAACCACATTTTACTCCTTGATATTAACCATGTCTCTTGGAAGTTTTCTATTCCACTCAAATAAGTGGTAAAATTATGTTTTATGTGAATTTTCAAATTCTCCTAGTAGATGGGTAAAAGGCAGTGAAAAGTTCAATTAAATTTTTATATATCTAAAATTATTATGAACTGACTCGAATGAATTAAATTGAAATTATATAGGTATTATATATCTATTTTGATCTAAAATAAACTTAAATAAAATAAATAATTATTTAAATAAATATTTGGTTTTAAACTATAACTCAATGTTTTTCAGTATTCATCAAAAATAGAATGTTTTCAGAAAAATACCAAGATTTCACCCTAGGATAATTTCGATATTCTGAATCTAAAAATTAAGTCCATTTTTAAAGATAAATTTTATAAAATTTCAAAAATGGGTATTACTAATCACAATTGCTACTTTGGTTGTTTGTGGTTTGTGTTAGAACTCGAAGTTGCGTACAACACATGCTACTGCATTATTCAGAGAGAAGCATACCGTGGAAGCTTGGGGTGTTACGTTATCCCCTCCGTCAAATAATTTCGTCCTCAAATTTTCTAGAATACTACCACATGAAAAGACTCAGGTGGTTCTTCATAATAAGTTTCTCAGGTTCCCACGTTGCATCTTCCATCTTATGGTTTCTCTATAGAACTTTTACCAGACGAGTGGTCCGGTTTCTCAACACTTGTTCTCTTGTATCAAGAATCCTGACGAGATCTTCGTAATAAGACAGATTAGGTTCCAGTTCTAATTCCTCTTAAGTGAGTACATGTGTTTTGTCTGGAATGTATTTTCTCAACATTGATACGTGGAACACATCATGAACTTTAGAGAGACTTGGCGGCATTTCCAAACGGTAAGCTACAGCCCCAATTCGTTCTAGAATTTCGAAAGGTCCGATGTACGTGGGACTCAATTTACCGTTCTTACTCATATGTATAACTCCCTTCCATGGACATACCTTCAAGACAACATGATCTCCTACCTGAAAATCCAAATTCTTCCTTAGGTTATCAGTATAGATCATTTACATACTTTGAGCTGCTTTGATGCAGTTTTGGATTACCTTTACCTTTTCCATCGTTTCATCCACCAATTCTAGGACTACAAGATTTATTTCACCAACGTCTTCCCAACAGGTTGGTGTGTGACATCTCATTTCGTATAATGATTCATATGGTGACAACCGAACAATTCAATGGAATCTATTGTTATATGAAAATTCTACTAGAGGTAAATATTGATCCCACATACCATGAAAGTAAAGTGAGCATGATCTCAACCTGTCTTCTCAGGTTTGAATAGTCTGTTCTGATTGGCCTTCTATTTGAGGGTGGTAGGAAGTGTTTAAACGAAGTTTAGTATCCAGGTATTTCTGAAGAGATTTCCATTATCATGAAGTAAAATGGGGATCACGGTCAGAAACAATCGATTGGGGTACTCCATGAAGTCTCACAACTTCATTAATATATAGTCTTGCTAGACATTCAAGTGGTAGATCTTCTCTTATAACAAGGAAATGTGATGACTTGGTAAGACGATCTACCATTACCCATATTTCATCATTATTTCTTTGGAGTCTTTGTTTGAAAAATAACAAAAGTCCATCGTGATATTATCCCATTTCCACTTAGGTATAGGATGAGGTTGCATGACTCCTCCATTTGTTGCCTTCCAGCTTTCACTTGTTGGCAAACCATACATCATGACACAAAATCAACAATCTCCCTCTTCATGTTGTCCCACAAAAAATCTATATACATTTTTGTGCTCCCAGGGTGTGTAGAGAAATTGGAACTATGAGCATTGTCAGATAATTACCATTTTAGATCAGGTATATTGGAAACACAAAGACTCTTCCCAAATTTCAAAATTCATTCTTTATACAAAAAGTCACTAAATCTCCCATTATTCCTAGCTTTAATCTTCTTTTGAAATTCTTTATCATCATTTTGAGAACTTATAATCCTTTTCTAGTAATGATTTTTTGGAAACTATTTGAAAAAGTATTGATGTTTCACCTTCCATGGTGATCCCCATATCCATCTTTACTAGTTCCCTGAAAAGAGGATCCCTTTCTACTCTCATCACGTTCAAAACTCCATGATCCTTTCTGATCAATGCATCTACATCCTTATTTTCCTTCACTAGGTTGTAGTGTATCATGCAATAATAATCCTTAAGTAGTTCAAGCCATCTCCATTGCCTCATGTTATGTTCTTTCTGAGAGAAAATATACTTCAAACTATTGTGATCAGTATAAATCTAACTTTTTTACAATATAGGTAGTGTCTCCATATCTTCAAAGAAAATATCACATATGCTAACTTTAGATCGTGATTAGGATAGTTTATCTTATTAATTTTTAACTGTTATGATGAATAGGAAATAACCTTATCATTCTTCATAAGGACACAACCAATTCCTTTCATCGATGCATCATTATATATAACGAACCCATCATTCCCAGATGGCGGTGTCAATATAGGATAAATGACTAATCTTCTCTTCAGTTCTTCAGAACATTCTTCACACTCTTTCGTCCAAACAAATTTAACCCCTTTATGTGTGAGCTTTGTTAATGGGGTAGGCAATCGGAAAAATTCTGGAAAAAACGTCGATAATAACCTGCTAAACAAATATAACTACATAACTTGGTTATACTCATTGGTGCTGGCCATTCTTGGATTTCCTTTGTCTTAGATGGATCAATAGATAATCTATTCTTAGATACAATATGGCCAAGAAAAGAAATCTCTTAAATCAAAAATTCAAAACTAATAAACTTCCCATATAATTCATGTCTTCTTAGAGTCTTCAGGATAATGGGAAAGTGATTTTCATGATCTCTGTATCTTTTGGAGTATACCAAGATATCATCAATAAATACCACTACAAAATCATTGACATATTCATTGAAAAATATGTTCATTATATCAATCAAAATAGTGGTTGCATTATTCAGCCCAAAAGGCATTACTATAAACTCATAATGCACATACCTGGTTCGAAATGATGTCTTTGAAATTTCTTCCATCTTCACACACGACTAATGGTATCAAGATATAAGGTCAATCATTGAAAATTATTGAGCTTCATGCTGTTGGTCAAATAAATCATCAATGTGATATAGGTGATACTTGTTCGTTATTGTTATAGCACTGATCTCCCTGTAGTTGATACATAACCTCATAGATCTATGTTTCTTTTTAACACAATGAACATGGGATCCCCATTAAGAAACACTAAGGTGAAAAAATACCTTATTACTCAATTCCTCTAGTTGTTTCTTTAGTTCAACTAATCTCATTGTGGCCATTCTATAAGGGGTCTTCGATATAGGCCTTGATCTAGGAATTAAATCATTGGAAAAATAACCTTCTCAATCTTGATGATTTCCAGGTAAATCTTCTAGAAACACATTACATATTCTCTCACAATAGGTAAATCCTCTATTTGAACATTCTTTTCCTCACCCACAGTCAGTTCATTTTCTACCTCCCCAATAATTAAATTTAGTTGAGAAATTGGGGGTAGATCTAGATTAGAATAAGGTGGTGATGATTCTTCTCTAAAGATAAGGTGTTCCTTACCATCATCATAAAAAATTGTAACCACCTTATTCATATAATAAATTATCGCATCATGGTCCGAAAGACAATCCATACTGAGGATTATATCAATCTCAATCATATGTATGACAATGAGATCATCAGATAAAGAACATTTATGTGCTCTAATGGGGACTGATTGACAAAACATTAATGGAATGATACTTCCCTTAAGAGTTTTAACTGGAAACTACCTTATTGAATAAAATTTGAAATATCTAATTTTCATAGAAAACAAGGACGATATGAAACTATTCGATGATCCAGAATCAAATAAAGCATTTTCTAAACATGAGGAAACAATTAAATTACCTGCCACCACATATTTCAGAGCTTCTACCTCAGAAGCAGTGATAGCATAATATTGGCCTTGATCCCTTGGCCTTTCTAAGTTATGTTCCCCTGATGCTTAGGACATTCATTTTCATAATTTCCCATCTCCCTGCAATTGTAGCATTGAACATCATTAAATTATTTCTTCCCCTTACAATCACGAGCTTCATGGCCTTTTCACCAAACTTGTAACAGACTCCCAATCCTTTTAAGCAAGTACCGGGGTGTTTCTTCCCACATTTACTACAGGATGGATATTCAAATTTTCCCTTCTTCCCCAAATTTCCATTTCTAGATTTATTAGCAGATCTCTTCTTCTCTTTCTATGCCTTAAAGTCGTAGGACTTAGAGAATTCCTTTTCTGTCTTGATTGCACATGAGAAAATATCTTTGTACGATGAGAAAGATTATGAGACTAATTCTTGACAGAGAAACGGTTTTAACCCATCAATGAAATGATAAATATTACTTCTTGGGTTACGTATATAATCTTCTACATTCCTCTCTAACCTTGTAAAGTTAGCATCATACTTTGCGACATTCTCAACCTCCTTTTTCCTCAGATTTAGAAAATTGTCTTTCCATATCTGCTCGATGGTCACGAGGAATGTATTTTTCTATGAAAATCACTTTGAACTCCCTCCATTCCATATTTGATACTTCATCATATTCCTTTATGTTTTGAATCAATAACCACCATTTATTAGCATCCCCAATGAGGCGGTAAACTTCCTTGACAAATTTGTCCCTTTCACTACTCCCCAAGTCGTAGAATATTTTCTCTAAAGAACATATCCATTTCTCACCTAAAAAAGGATTTTTACTCCCAATTAATGTTAGTGATTTTTTCCTTATGAAGAGATCTAACATTGATCCTCCATGCTACAGATCAGGGTGCTCCATACGGGTAAGGTTATTATTCATAACCTGAGTGAGTTGTCCCAGTATAGTGATTACCTGATAATCACCAGTTGCATCACCAGATCCACTATAATTATCTTGATCCGGAGTGAAATCTCTACATAGATTGTGTGAATTGATATAATTTCAATTTCTTCCCCTAGGAACCCTTTCTAAACAGTGGCATAAAATAGATCAGTTTAAGAATAAAAATAAAATAATTCCATAATTGCAAAACAGTTTACATAAAATGAACTATTTATCGATATAATCAATAATCATAAAAATGTTTTATTAGAGGAAGTATTTACTCAAAAAACATCATAATAATTTGTAAATAAAATGAGAATTATCCTAAGAATTTCCCCCAGGAGTGTCATAACCAAGAGTGCAGCAAGGCCAATTGTCGTGCACCAGTTCTCGTTCGAGTCTACCTCAAAGCGGTGTTTTTCGGTTTTACCCCTAGGTACGTCTGTTCGAGAGCCACCGATACCTGTTCATATCTATACAGTGATTTATTTCTCAGAAAACTCACAAAATCTCTACAATACCAAAATTCTAGGATGGTCTTCTATACTAATCCTCAATGTCTATCTTAGGTCTGTGTGCTCTAATCAGAGTTTATCTAAATCTATCTTTCAAGGTTGGTACTAAACTTCCTCTGAATCCTACTGTAATACCCTAACCCCAATTACCTAGAGTCGGTGCATTATTACATAACATTTTCATGATCAGAAAATATCATGTATAAAAATTTATATTAGTTTAATATCCTTAGAAACACTAGATATATTCATAAATTTTATATTACATCAAAAACATGAAAACTACAAGAACATAGTCTCCACAGTCCACACTCATATCACCTCATAATATACCTGCAGGTCATTCATAAAATACTTCTTCACATCCTGGGAAAAATAAAACATAGGAAGGGGTGAGCTCAGATGCTCAGTAATGATAACAATATAGCAGAAACGTTTATAAATAAGCATAAATATTTAAGGCAATGTATAACTAAAACAAAAGATTTTTAAACATAATAATCAGCATAAAATGGTAGAAATAAAATGAAATAATACCATTTACTTATTTACATGGATATTCTACTAATAGAATTATCACATTCAAAATCAATAACAACTTTTATAGTGATGTAATTCATAATTTCACACTATCATAACCACGTAGCCAAGGCCTCATGCTAAGACTGCAAATACGATTTTGTCAAGGCATCATGCCAACACACTAGATTGTCTCATGAGACCTACTGATGCATCGAGGATCTATAGAGGGCTCCACCCGTCACTTACTAAGTCCAATGCATTCCTTATATGAATAGGTTTAAACATAACATAAGAATTTGTATTAAAACTAGCATAGAAAATATCAATACATTATCCATAAAGCATTAATGGTATAAACATAAAAAAATCCACATTCAAACATATCACAAAACACCTAATACAATATGGATGTTTTGTATCATAATAAATAAAATTCAAATAAACTTAAAATCTATCAAAGGATGCTGACATAGATGAAATCAATACTATTTGAGAGAAATATCTCTTTTTTTTAAATCATTTAAAAGTCACATAATTATAAAAGAAATAATTTACATTGAAAATATTCTTATAATATTGTAAGGGAAGATTAAAAGATTTTATAATTGTGGAAAATAACCACACCTTCCGTATATGTTAAAAGAATACATTCTTACCTTAATTTATTCTAAAAGGTTAAAAAGGACATTGTTTGGAAAACGAAGGAAGGATCCCTTTATAAAATTCTTATAAAAATTCAAAAAAGGGTATAAATTACTTTAACCCATATTCTTTATAATAGTTATAATGTTTTGAGATACATTTTGAAGAAACATGGATGTGGATGATAAAGAGGACCCAGTAGATAATTACATAAAAACAACCTCGGATAATCAAGAGATTGTGAAATAAACCATTAACTTGTACTTTTCCTTGGTTGAGGGTAGGTTAAAATCCCGTATAATGGAGAATTAATTGTTATTAAATTATAAAAGAGTCATATACATTATTATGATATCATATATGATCTTTTAACATTTCTTTTTTTAATAATATCTTAGTATTATCGTCTATTTAGGTGATAACATACTCATTTTCTTTTATATGTATTGTTACATAAGTCATGTTTGTTATGGATAGGTTGTATCTTATTCTTATACAGAATTATATCATGTCCTTAAACATTATTTATAATAATCAAATGAGAATTATACTTTCATGGATACGATGGGGAATGAATCTCATTGCGTTCGTGGAGACGGTAGTCCATACGTACGCACGAACGACAATATCATTCTTTTGATATTAAAATAATATATAATTGGAAGTTTATCATATATAAAGAATCATTATCATGTTATATTTATTAATTACATCAAGTACATATCCTTATCATATCCATCCAAATAATAATGTTTTGAATAACAATTACACCACGACAAGGAGACGGTTAGTCGTACGTACACATGTATTGTGACATGTCATTGAAAGTATGGATTGAATGATTAATATGGTTGTACAATATTTATAATAATAACACAGTATATAGAAGATACTGGATATATTATTTTAGAATGTAAATAACAAAGAAATAAGTAGTTGAAGAAGAAATGAACTTGAAAGAGGGTGGTGAAAACATTACCTCTTATTCGGGTTCTCCCTTTTGATTTGAACAAAAGGGATCCTTGGGATGGCTTTTTTGTTAAACTAAGTCATATATGTTTAAGTGAGGGATGTCTAGAGAATATCTGGGCATTGGTTGGCCGAGCCAAAAGGCATTGAAGGTGTGAATAATTGGTTATAATTGGTGTCCTATTATAAGGGGGAGGAGGGTCCCTTTAAGATAAACTTAAAGTATTATTTTATAATATTTTCATATTCGGTTTCTAATGGCTTCAAAGTAAATTATTAAAATTAAATGGTGGGTATGTGTCTAAATCATTTCAACCAATTTATTTTAGAAATGTTTGGGTCATTATATTAACCTTGTCTTTTATTTTTAACTCTTAGTTAATTAGATTGAAAATTTTCATGTCTATTTGTATTTTTATATTATATGGTTAATAAACATACTATAAAAATCTAATAGACCCCCAAGTTTTCAATTAATGATACAAATATCATTATATAAGTCTTTTTTCGTAGCCTTAGATTTTTAGGATTAAAATATCAATTAATAATAATTTTTTTTCAAAAAATCCTTTATGTCAATTTTGGCACTATTTGGTATTTTGTTTTTTCTAAATTCATAACATCATTATTACTTCGAGAAAAACTAATATAACTTACTTCAATATGTTATATTAACTTATAAAATTAGTGGAATTCATAAAAAGTCTCAAATTTCATTTATTTTGGAAATTATATTATCAATTAATTTAATATTTCATTAATTAGGTAATTACTAAATCAACATTGTGTCAGAAATAAATTTTATTAATTAATGTCTAAAAAGTATTAATAAAACATCATTATGTAGGAAATAATTTTATCTTTATAATGAATCTTTATAATCTAATGTATCTTATGTATAACCATATATTAAAAATTTTTTAGTTATTTAACATTGATTTTATTCTTTTTAACTCTTTTTTGAATTAAATAATATTAAGAGTCCTAATCTAATCCATGTAGAACTAAATTATAATATTTTATTCCTATGGTTGTTTTTGGGAGATATAAACTTCTCTAATACAATTAGGACATGTGTTAAGATAATATTAATATCATTTTTACCCTTAATTACCCTATTTACTTTTAATCGTGGTAAAAAAAGTAAAAAGATATTATTCAGCAAAAAATATTTTCATCTTATTGAACCAAATTTTACTCATTGATATTAAACGTTTATTTCATATTTTCTAAATTTCAATCACAAAAGCGGAAAAATTTTGTTTTATGTGAATTTGTAAATTCTCCTAGGACAAGGGTAAAAGATAATGAAAATATCAATAGCATTTTTATATCTCTAAAATTATTATAAACTGAATCAAATTAATATCATTGAACTTATATAGGTAGAATGTATCTACTTTTATCAAAAATAAATTTAAGTAAAATAAATAATTATTTCAATAAAAATTCTGATTTAAACTATAACTTAGTGTTTTCACTGTTTATCAAAAATTGAATGTTTTCAGAAAAAAACCAAAATTTCACCCTAGGATAATTTTGATATTCCAAATCCAAAAATAAAGACCATTTTTAATGATAAATTTTATATAATTTCAGAAATTGGGTTTTACTATTCATAACATCTAGTTTGATTTGTTGTGGTGTGTGTTAGAACTCGAAGTTGCGTACAACACATGCTACTGCATTATATAAAGAGAAGCATACCGTGGAAGCTTGTGGTGTTACATCTTATATAAGAAATTGGGTGTCTAAGACATTTTACTGAATTTTCATTAAATTTTTAATATTTACATTATTCTATATGGCGGCCATTTTTTACTATCACATCATAATTGTTTATTTTTTATTAATATGATCCTCAAACCATAATACATATCCTTTAAATATATTATGGATGATAATTTGTGGTTGAACACATTTTGGATCACCCCTAGGCTGTGCCTTAAATAATATCCCTTATTTAATTGAATATTTAATAGACTATGATGTAATCATAACATTCATATTTTGAAAAAAAATGGATTTTCCCATGTCTTAAACTTTCTACATGATAATGGTGCCTTTAAAATTCCATTTGAACCATTGAAAATTAAACATCCATATCAGATCATTGAATTAAAATCACTCTTTTAATTAATTGAAACATAAACATTTAAATGATAATAAATATTATAATGTAAGTGATGGAAGAAAAATGTCATTATTTTAAAATAAATCACCTCATATGTGGTTTTAGGACTTATAAACCAAAAAGTAGTGATTTCTTTATTATATAATGTTTTGATTATGGATTTAGTGATTTTTGTTGACATTTTTTCTATTTTTATTTGTTGAAATATTGAGTCATTTTATGTATTGATGTTATAAAATGAATTTATCTCCTTATATAAATTTTATCTAGGAATGATACATCTCATAGGTGTATGACTTGACCAAACATGTAATTGGAATTACCCATGTAGGTATCTTCTAAAATAAAAAGACAAGCTTCTAAATCTCTCTTAGAGATATGTTAATTTACTTTCTTGTTTTCTCTAACTAAACAAAGCATATATATTGAATTGAATTTCATTATTCGTGATGGGTTTCATACCTTGGTTATAATTATTTCATTAATTGAAATAGAATTTAACATTGTTGCATAACCACACATATTTTAGTAACATAATGATAGTGTCTTATGTGACACGAATTAAACAATTCATGTGAACTGAAATGATTATTGTGGAACTTATAAGAGGATTAAAAATGCTTAATTTTGTATTTTATAAATGGAATTCACAAAATTATTGTTTGTAAATTATAATATAAAAATGAGATGTATTGACTAATGGTTTTTTTTACAAATGTGATGATTCCTTTTTATGATATTGATAAATGTACAATAAGAGAGTTAATGCCTTGGGGACCTTTATTGCACATATGATTAACCCTTTATGTATGATATGTATAACTATAAGGGTTTGGTTAGAAATGGAATCATCACACTTTCATTCACGAGGTGTTAAAAATGACATTTTTCACCATTGATATTATATGGGTTTTGGGATTTACGCCCTACAAACTATAATTAGCATGTTGTATTGGTGTATTTATCATCATCTCAAGTGATTCAGTATGATTCCTCCCACATTTTTGGGACATATGGAATCTATAGTATTTCGTGATTTTATTATCTCATTTAGACTGGTTATCGATGCATATTTTATGACCCGATCAAGCCTGCAATGTATATTCCCTGAATATTTTTTCATTCAATGATCATCTAATGATCTTTCAGCATTTAAAAATTGTATAAAACCCATATATATCAAAAATACTCACAAGCACAAAAGATTCAATGTAAGGTGTAGAATATAATGTTTTAGTATTACCAATGACATGCTTCAATCCCAACTATAAAAAGTTCTTGTAGTGGTGTCCATGAAGTACATATAATGAGTCTACCTCATCATGGGAAAGATTAAGTTAATAAATTTGAATTCATTTCTATATCTAGCTATATCAGGGGTTTATCCCCTATGAGATACATCCACCTCCTTAATAATATAACAATTTTTGATAAAGGGGTCTGATAAAAATCTTTCCAGGTTCATGAAACATTGAGGAGGGATCATATCAAACACTATCACATGTATGATCTGACTGGTACACACCACTCACATGAAGAGGGTACCAAAAAACATCTTTCATCTTCTGATTCCCTTGCATTAATATAAATGATTAATTACCAGGAACGAAAGTCTCAAGAACATAATGACTGGGCTCATATTAGCACTCCCATAGAGGATATCTACCCACAAATTCTAGAAGAAACCATAGAGTATGATAATATGCCAAAACACATGGAACATGTATATTGGAATTTCACTAAATGTGGTAAGGGGAGGTTCATATCCCTCCCCTCATTAATGAAGTCCATTAGAATACTCTGGGGGCACATGTGAGACATAATAAAGCTCATAACCCCACTATAGTCGATGATATCTTCCAATATATAGTGTGGATGGAACATGATAAATCAAATAACCCTAAACACACTTTTATGTAATGAAATTAAATATTAGTAAAAACATAAAAAATCATCTATAATATTCCTACACATATACAGATAAAGGGATATATGCGTATTCCAATACCAATTGCCAGAATACCAAAAAAATTTATCATCACAAAAATATAGATGTTTTAGAGAATGGACACTCTCTTTCTATCATCCTAGAAGATTATTGTCATATTTGGGTAATAAGAGAGGCATGGAATGATAACATATAATTTATCCAAATATATATCACCATGTGAGAGTAGAAAATACCATAAGATATGGGCATATTCTCATCGAGGAATACATACAACATATTCCAAAGGACCAGTATTGGGCATATATAACCATTCTAGTCTAGAATCACCATATGAGGGGTGAACATTTCTTAGAATAATCTCATGTAACAATAAAAAAAGAATATATAAATAATCCAAAGGCCATGAATCAGGCATATATCAATGTTATTTCAGGGAATAACCATTTGATAATGGATTTTGACTTTTTTTCATATTCATATTAGAAAATATTTTTCGAATACATAAAAAATATTTTATTTGAGGAACATATAGAAAAATCTTAAAATAAATTAATGAACATGCATAATTATAATAAAATAAACGAGTGGAACATATCCCTTCTCCCATTATATATTTCCATCTTTATATTATATCACTTAACGAATATTAAAAAACGTTTTTTTCCTGCACAACCTATGGATCACTAAATGAGAAAGGCACATGCCTCGAGGTAGGTTCACACTCCTTCCATATATGACCACTTTTATATTACATAGGCTTGTGAAAAATTATCACACTTAGATTATTAATGTGTCTAAACCAGTTTAAATGGCACACGCCATAGGATAGATTTATATTTTTAACAATAATAAATTATATCATTGGAATGTTGATGAATCTTTTCTGAAGTGGTTTATAATTTTGATCCATCACACTATTATAAGCATGTTCTAGGAACATGCATATAGAATGATCATATCCTTACATAATTCCAAAAGGATTGTCATCTTATTCCAAACTAGATGGTGTTCAAGAACAATATTCTGAAAATGATAAATAGTAGAATTTTTGGAGGAGTTTGATACACATTCCTGACAAGAGAAGGGTCTGTCAAATCATCAACCAAATTAGAATATGACCATTACAAGGATAGTATTTCCCATGGTAGTGCGAATATGGATCACAGAGGATCTACTCATGTAATCACATGTGGTATATTTTCCCATTGAAATATCAATCATATTCATGGAAACAATCCCCTTTACAAGACAACTCATTATTGAGATGCTTTAAAAACTCATACGCCTTCCAATAGAGAGGGGATCTATACATCAGGGTCAGTGGAACGTAGTTCCCCATCAACTTCCTACATCACACTTAACCGGACATCATGTGAACCATGGAGGCATGTTATATGGTTTATTCATTTGGAGTCAGGTATGTCTAGGGAAGAAGAAAATTAAATTGAAATATGGGTTTGGTTTTTAGTAAACAACCACAACATCATGTTATAGCCTCTTTCAAATTTTGACTATGAGATCCCAGAAGAGTATGAAAATTTTTTCATACCTTATCAATGCTAAAACTTGTGGATTACTCATCAAGGAGTAATTCCTGGATATATATCCCATAAAATATATGAGTATCTTCTTCATCTAATCAATCCAATATATTTTCAGCTACATATAGCTGCTATTTTTAACCCAATATCCCATCAGTTGAGGATTATGAAATACTACTATGAATTACATTTCATCGAATTGTGACAACCCTTCGTTGATTCATTTCAGAAGTATATATAAATTTCTGTAATTAGGAATGAAGAAAAATGGACAATTAATCATTAATATGTCCCCCTAATAGAATATCCCTCCAAATATGACATCCTTTATTAATATAGCCTATTGATAAATATTGTTATTCGTTAATGCTTGGGCCAGTTATTCACTAAAAATAAATTTTACCACACTAATGATCAACATATATCATGAATGGAGGGATAGGTCAGTCAAAATATTTATGAAATATTCCCCTCAAAACAACAATAATTCACATTCAATATAAATGGGGATGTAGAGGTCAATCAAAAAAAATAATGTCAACAATGATTCCCACCATGGACATTCCTTGCACCTAAAACATAAAAAATCAAAAAATTTCCACCTCAAATGAGTAACAATAATATAAAACATAACATTAGTACAAGAGTGAAATCATCCCATCGGGTTTGGGAAATATCTAACACTACCTCCAAATATCATATCATCAATTAGTGAAATGATTTGGTACATAACAATTGAAAATACAAATGATATCCATCCCACTATTATATTGGAATTTATATATCAATCACTATCCCCAAGTTCATCATCCATTGATATAGTTAGGGAAAAATAAATGTTGAATATGGATTAATCCCATACCACAAGGATCGGAGAATTCATAACTCAATTACCATTTCGAGTCTCATCAATTCCATGACTTGAATCATTATATTATAAACTACAGGTCCATTCAAGGACAATTAAAGACCCAAATAAACTCGATCACAATTGGGTTGGATGTATTTTTATTATCATCATCTCCCGAGAGGAACACAGTCCTCTATAGTCTGGGGTAAAAACAAATATTTGGTCTCCCATATCTTCCTCCTACCATAAGACAAAACACTTCTATTCGGGATCTATTAAAAATTCATAAGTAGAAACTCCCTCAATGTAGTGACATATAGAATATAGAAGTTGGAATGAATAACTAAAGAAATAAGACCATGCTAAGGTTGCAATCCAAGATGGACCAATATGGACCTAGGGTGAGAATAATGACCAAAATGACTGCTATACAGAATCAAACCAATTGCATAAAATGTATGTGTACATCCACCATTTCCTGATATGGGTTTGTGAATTAAATATTCTTCAAATCAATAGTCATTTTGGATCAATACACTATTATAGATGGCCATGACATAGAAAAACAACCCTGATATGAGGGTTATTTGGAGTTAACAATACTTGATGCATGTATATGGAAACAAATAATGGTCCAAAATATGGATCCTATAAATATTTAGTTCCACTTCTAAATAAGGACACTAAAAAATTGGATTGGTATGGCTGCCTACAAATCAATTATAAGAATAAATGATGTTCCTCATATAGTGGAAATTTTGTAACAATATGAGAGTGAGATAAAAAATCACAAACATCTCATTAAAGAGATACTAATTGGAAATATTCCAGCATGGTATCACATTTATACCTATTTTAATATTCTCCCTTCCATAGCTGATCTACCAGTTAGGGTTGTATCTAAGCATTAGAGTAGCTATAGATCTAGGCTGTTGGTCTACATAAATGAAAATGTCAAAAATGGTCTGGATTAATATCCATTATTTTGAAACCCTCTAAATATAAAAAGTGTGAATTTACTATTTTGAGGAATCATGAATCTAGTGGAGAAGAATGTGGGGCCATAAAATCGACCCCCTCCCACTCCATCTGAGGGAGAGGTAGCATAAAACCCTATCCTCATAAGGGTTTATAATTTCATTGAATCCTTCAACACATAAATAGTATCTGTGTAACAGTGACATTCATCTATAAATAATGCGGGGATATAACATCCAGAATTGATGGATGACACATTATCCCCACCTAATTTCAGAAATCCAATTTTGTTGAACATTTATGTTATAGGAAAATCCATGAAATATCTCTCACATGTTGTATCCCGATATGGGATGATGATGAGAACTTGATATTAAGAAGATGGAAAAATTGATTTTTTTTTTATACATACACTTTTAGGGATAGAAATTTTGGTTACAATAGTATTTCTCTAGTTTCTATTGTATGAAGTGAATACATTCGTTGTTTGATCATTTAACAATTCAATAACACACTTTAGAAAATTGAAATCTTCAATCTGAAAAAATTAGAGCAATATGGAAATGGAAAGATGTATAATTTCATAACAATTTGGAATGGTTTAACCTATTTAGATGGAATCCCTCTCTCATATTTGAAATTTCTAGAGCATCATTCTAAAAATATCTATGATTATTTTCAGACACACTTGATCCGAATGATGTATCTAGGTAGGTTCCATGAGTTCACAGAACTCAAACAATGATTTGATTACTCCATCAATCAAACCTAACCAAAATCACGTATCTTACCATCATTAATGTGGAAAAGGATTGGAAATGAATATGATTCATGTAATGAATCATTTTTTTATGCATAAGACATTGGAATATTTCCTTGAATTCATCTATTAAATGGAGTTATGTCATGTGTGAATTTGGAGCCCTAGGATCCTCATTGTGGTGATATTTTAAATATTAAATATATTTTGTCATGCGATTGATGTTTTATATGAAAAATTAATAACTCAAATGGGGTGTCATAGATTTTATTTATGGGACATCGAAGGAGTGTAGAACATTGCGTTTAACCTTAAAACAACCTAATGATGTTCGTGCCAGAACATTCGATCAGGTGCATTTTTGTATATTAGGAGTTATATGATGGATTAAATTAATTACATGAAAATTTAATTAAAAATATAACCTAGCCTTCCTCTACACTAATGTTGGGTGAAGTTGTCTGATGGAGGAGCGAATCATCCTACCCTCTCCTCTTAAATCCATTGGATATTAATGGAATCATCACTAAATTGATAGATAATGCTTATTATGGAATCTATTCCGGATGTAGAACATAATTAGATTAATAAGATTCATCATCCAAGTGTCATTTAACATCCATATACATTTCATTTCACCAAATATGTAGGAAAATATGAGTTTTAGTCTCAATCCTGTTCATGATGGTTTGTTTTATGGTATTTTCTCACAAATACAATTTTTTATACCTACATTGTAGATATATGTGTTTTGGGGAAGAATGGGATATATCCGGTTGTGTTGAAGGTAATTACAAACTAGAATTTCAATGTACATTACATTTTGTTTAGTGACATTAATTGTATATCCATTATTTTTTAGGGAAGGTGGTCTTTAGGAACTGCACACCGCTTACAGGAGTTACATGCCATATAGTTCCCAAATTATGTGAGAAATTGAATTGGAAAGGGTTATTTAGGAGAACCTACATTTCCATTTATTAACACAAAACCATGGTTCAGGGAGGCGAGGTCGGATACACTTATTTAGAAAAACTACATGGCCATTTGGATGTTTATCCTCAACAAGTTGTGTAGTATCGTATACATGATGTGTGATGAATACGGTTGGCTGATCTGTGTGAATGTAGAACATGGATATAGATCATGTGAAGAGTTACATGGTTTTTACATCATATATACATCATGCACCCCTACATGGGTTGGTAAACATTATGGACAATATCGATATATACATTCTCATGTGGGATGACATGCCACGTGTTCCTCAATGCAAATTGCATATTCCTAACTGATTCTCCAAGTATTTTGCTATATTTTAATCTACATGTCTTGGATTTAGATTCAGGCTTCGGAATATAAAATCCAATTTGTTTTTTCATGTATAATGTGATAGAGTAATTTCATTCGACTTATGATATATGAGTTAGCGTAAATCATGATAATGCAAGTGAAGTTGTGCTGAGTCAATGATGGACATAAGTGTTATTCATGAAGTGATAAATTGGGACTGGTACTACTTTTATATCTTCATTTCACATGTATCAATGACCCCACTATATATGTAGTGAATGGACTTCTGCATGTTCTGGGAGTATTTTTGTTACTATTTGGTATTTTCCAATTGTTTTTTAATCAACATATGGAATAGGGTTCGTGTTCTGTGTGATGTTTGTGATGATAGAATGTGCTACCCCTGTGAGTATGTGTGTGGGATCCCCATACTCATTAAATTTTAGATTCAGTACTCCCCTATTCATCATGGTAAATTTCTTCTATATGGGGTGTTGGTAATCCCCAACTTAAATTGGGTGCAGTTCTTCCATATATAACATATAGGTAGCCTGGGTACTCTATCCTAGGTTTTAGTATTCCCCTTTTAGTCTAGGGTGGGGGTCCCCTAACCTGAAATTGGTATTTCCCTTCCATTCTTGTCTGTCGATACAACATAGGGTACATGATGGTAGATTCAATAATTCCCTATCCTACCATGGTGCGGGTCCTCGAGTCATTGAGTGGTACTCCCCAACCAGGATAGGGTGTGGGTTATCGATCCACAAATTAGTACTCCAATATTGTAATAGGGGGTGGTTCCTCCATTTTTGAGTGGTACTACACTATAATTTTATGGAAGAATTCATAAATAATAGATTAACACTCCACAATCTCCATGTAAATGTGGAGAGTGGGTCCCCCGTATGGGTTGGATCTCCCCTGAATGTTGGATAAAATTCTGATAAGTGGGACCCACCACATGATATGAACGATACCTATATAAGATAAATCTCATCCAGGGAAGACTGAGGTTCAAGATACTCTTTATTGTAGTGTAAAATGTTTTGTATGTTATTTTAGAGAATTAATCCATCGATTGTGTGGTTGTGGTGAGTTGTAGGTCCCTCTGTTCTCTCATGATAGAGAGAATTCACAAGGTGAATAGTCTGGATTAGTTCCCCTTAAAAAAAATTTAGTTTTGATTAGTGGGCCTCTTCATTTAGGATTCCAATGCATGTGTTGTGAGGAGTGAGACAATGAAATGACATCTAGTTTAGGGAATTATAGTTTTATCTAGTATTATTTTTTTTGGACATCATTCAATCAAACGTACAATTATGAATTGTATAGTTGTCCCCATTGTAGTGTGTATCTTGTATAGGTTTCATTTGTTAATAATGATATCATGGAGTGAGTTATCCATGATTTTTTCATCAGTTATTGCCTATGAAGAGAATATTGTTGCTGGAATAAATTTTGGAAACTCATGATATATGGAGTCTAATATGATTTTATTTCTATTATATTTCACTGTCATTGTTGTGTGACCACATGTCTGGGATGAAAAACCTTGTAGAATGCGATGAACTATCATATAAAACTGAGATTGGATTGATATTGAGTTTCTCTCTTGATGTAGAATTCCCTCTATCTAGTTTGTGAGGATTTTATCCTTCAGTTGGTCAATATATCTTTTGATGGTTTTCAGTTGGATACAATATATTTTTAAACTCATACCTTTTCAGAATTTTATCATACATTTTTTTATCTAGTTCAGACCAACTAAGATTTAATGGAGTCCATGGAGGACTCTAGAAATGAAAATCATTGTCAGATAGATAGTCCAATTCCATTACTAGGGATGGGATGAGGAACATTACTTCAGTTTCAATAGATAGTGATCCCCTCAATACGAGTAGGATGGTTGTTTTTTCATTTTATCATAGTTGGAATTATATTTCTATTATTATTCAGTTAGAAATTTTATTTTACTCGTTCTGTGGGATTTATATATTTCCAGGCATTGTATACATAGTGGTTTTTATATTTTAGTACTTTTAGAGATTAGTGACAGGTTTTTCTGAACAGGTACATAGACAATTCCTCTAATGTTAGTAATCTGCCAACTTAGCACGAGTCTCTATCCCTTGGATTATCAGGGGTGGTCTTGGGGTGTTGTATCCATGGACCTATTAGTTTGGGACATGACAATGTGGTATCACAAGAGGTCAGTTCTAGTTTTGTAATGTTGTGTTGTGGTCTTGGTTTGGGTTTCATATCAAAAGTGTTACGATTATTTGATTTTTTATCTCAGGTCATAAGTTATACTGTTAGAGTGGTGGTTGAGGTTTGAACTGATGAGGACTATGATAACATGATTTTCAAATTCATGCATTATTCAACTAGTCTGTGGAAAATAAGTTGTACATGCATCATATAGAATTGGGTTTTGGTGAGTCCTTTAATTATCTCCCCGAATAGAAACATTCACCGTGGTATATATTGATTATATTTTTTAATTAATCCCTAATGATAGCTATATAGGATTCAGTGGCATGATTGATATAAAAATATACCCCAGGACGAGGCTTCAGTGTAGGGTAATCGTTTTGAGGCGTTTTCTCATGGGGGTGCACTAGTAGTTCCAACACCTATTAAGCATCAATTTTTCCTAGAAACTCATGTCATGAATGTGTCCATGTTGAGTGCAATGCACAAGATCCATAGGTAGTGGCCTCTAAGGAATCTGGGTGATCTATACCACCATATAAAATATTATTGGATCATGGCAGTCACATGAGTTATCCACATAGTGAGGAAACAAAATGTTTAGATGTTTGTCATTATGGTGAGGTTTTTACAATATTCAGTTGCTTAATGGTGGAGTTTGATGATATAGTCTCATGATTAGGTGATGCTCACATGGTAAGAGTTCAAGAAAATATTTGGGGAAATTTTTTTCCTTCCTTGTCCATATTAGTGTGTGTTCTGAAGCCTCTGTAACATTGTAAGGGTAGCATGACAATGATATTGTTTTTAGTGTTGTTGACTGAGTTCTAATGATACACTCTAGATAAAGATTCAGATCAGTTTGTTATTCATATACCTCCATGTAGAGATTCCATTAGGTGATCAGGGCATTATTGATTCTGCTGCACATTCGCACATATCATGTAGTATTGGATAAAAATCCGGTGGTGGAGTGTTCATTGGTTGAGGAATATGACGATGTGACAGACAATTGTGGTAATTGTCTTGAGGGGTCTGGACGAGCTAGTAGTTAACATGTAACCAGATCACGGTGATGGAGGAACACACATTCACTTACTAATGCTTGTTTTCTTGCGGTATATGAGTAAAAATGAGTATTAGTTAAACAGCAGGGGTGGTGGGGATACATACATCACATCAGGGGACAACTTGTTAGAGATTTTCTTGCTCGTTGAGATGTTGAGAAGGAATCAGCTGATGATCCCCCTTTATAGGGATAACTCTTAGGGAATAGAGTTTCATAATGTGAACACTTGGGGAAGGATTTGATAGACCAACATTAGGTGGTATGATGCTTGAGTGGTTTCCAGTACCACCCCCAGGTGATCCGTTCTAGGGGTAGGGATCCAGAGGATGTGGGTGAGGATAGATAAATGCAATAGGGTCCTTTTATTATGAGGATCCAAAGATGTATATATGTACACCATGTGTCCTATCTTGTTTTTTTCATGTATAAATTGTTAGAATCTATTTTGTGAATGCATTTTGTTCCTCTTTTTCCAGAGGGTTAACCAGGGTGATGCGGGGCATCTGTAGAAACTTGTGTTGGATGTTGTGAAAAGGGCCCTAGTATGATCCATTGTGTGTTTGAGGTGCCCATTATTTTTCAATTTTACCAAAATCTGTTCGTATTTAACATTTAATAAGACATAATCATTTAGGATATGGTGAATCTTAAAGACAATTTAATCACATTATAAGGTGGATGACTTCTCCTCCAGTAAGTGTTTCTTCGTAATGTGAATAACATCGGGTAGGTTAGTTAGTGATTCCCAATGAAGAATGTGTCAATGTTTGATGAATGACTTAATATACAAGAATTTTCAGGGATGGTTAATGTGATGGAGCAATAGAGAATGTACATTCCCTACAACTAGAGTTTCCATACCTGACACCTTCAGAATTGCATCCCTTGGAGTGGGAGATATGTTCCTATAATTTTTCTTTATGGAAGAGATTTACCATATGATGATTCCCCAATGTTGATTGGATTCCTACAACACTAAATGGAATTCCTCTAGTTGGTCTATATGCGTTTCTATTTGGGTGAGATGTGTTATATATGGTGGTTTATAGATGAATGGCCTAGTAAGACCATATGTTTACTCTTGAGAAGACCAGTATCATTCATGAATACCCTCTCATTTTCAAAATCATCCTTGAAGAAAATGATTTATGAGGATATTGAATACCCCATCTAGTGGGTGGATGAGAACTATATGGTTCCATTAGTAGCTACATTTTTTTAGAAAGGTCATGTGATAATGTACCCCATGATAAGAGATTGGATGTGGTGATTTGTGTTTTCCCACATTTCACATCTTAGGGTACATGTAGTCATTGGATTCACAATTCTGGTCTTGTGGAATCATTATATGAGAGTGGATTGATCATGGTTTCACCTTTGATTGTATTCATATTATTATCATGAGATGCATGTATGATCTCTCTCATATGGGAGTCTATTGGGAAGCTTAGTTTCTTCACTTGTGCATATGTTTTCGAATTTCATTGACAAAAATATCTTATGAGGGAATAATTTAATGACTTTTTTTCACTAATAAAACAATTAAAATATTTCATTGAATACTTTTGGAGGTGGATATTGATTCATACTGGGATGTCGGGTTTCGAGGAGCCACATTGTAGTGATATTAAATATATTAAATATATTTTTTCGTGCATGTGATTTTTTCTTGAAAAATAAATAAATGTCAAAGGGAGTCATGGATATGATTTCAAAGATTGTATTCAATTTCATAATGTATTTTTTACCCTATAAATGACCAATGGCATTCTATGCTTGGTGTTTAGGTCAAGGATGCATTGGTTGAAGAGGTGTTATGATGTGGATTAAATTAATTGAATGAAAATTTATTTAATGAACAATCCCAACACCCCATCTATACACATGAGGTGTGCCTGATATAATGTGTAGTGTATCCACCTCCCCTCTCAACCTCTTCCCTTTGGAAATGAATGGAATGAACAAAAAATCAATGAATCATGGTGATACTGATCTCCATTTCGGATGCTAGTCATAATTATAATAAAGAGTGGCATAATATGGACCTTAGTCTTCATCCAACACATCAGAATTTAACAACTGATGTTTGATATTTTGGTTTATGTCCATGATAAAATGTTTAGGAATTGTTTTATAGTTATTTAATCAAGATACAATATTCCATTGATTATTGATAGGTCGATCTGTGGGATTTGCAGAAGATGATAAGAATTGGAGAGTTATCTAGATAATTACCTACTTTAATTATCTTCTACACTTCCTATAGGTTAGTAAAACACACCATGTATACCTTCCTATTATGGTAAGAATTTCATTTGGGACTACATAAAATTTTCTGGGTATACATTCCATTTATTATTCCTAACCATTTGACCATGGGAAAAAGATAGTTTCTTCTTTTCTTATCCTACATGATCATGTTCTAATGCATGACCAAACAAAATTGACAAAATTTCTAGTACATAGATGATGGTAAACTATATAGGAAGGTGGTCGTTTAGCTAGACACAGATGGATAGTTCACATGAAAGTAGAAAAATCTCATGGATGAGTAACTATGGAAACATCATGTACCTATTTTACATGTTGTGTTCACCAATATGTGTTGGAAAAACATGTATACATGATACACAACAAGGTTATCAGTAGGTATCACTTGTTGTGTGGTCCCCATGGCACACGAAGTACTTCTAGGATATAATCCTCATATATTACTCTGTATGTATCTTCTTCTCTATTATTCAAATTCATGATTGTGAATAGCCAATCCTAAGTAGTTTTCTACTATAAACATAATGTTGGTTTCTGTTACAATATATGTGATTTGAGGTTGCGTAAGTCGAGAAAGATGTGTGGGATGTTGTGAGAAACCAATGATGTTGATCGTTTTTCTTCATGAAGATAAATGTTTGGACTCATACTCATGAATATCTTTAGGGAAATAGTTCTCTTACCTCTCTAAATAAGTAGATATGGGGCTCCCCACATTATGGAAGCGGGATCATTACCTTTGGGTAGTTTCTTCTGGGGTTATTAGGCCTTTGATGGACCAGGATTTGGGTTCCCTAGGATGGTTGGGAAGATGGGCAGTGTTCCTCTCCCATGTCCGGGTTTGGACCCTCTATTGTCATTATAAAGTAGAGTAGGTTCCCCCCTATTGGACCATTGTTCATGTACTCTATATATGGTTTTTTTCTCCCATGCCGTACCAAATCACAGGTCCTCCATATATGGAATGTAATATGTCTGGGTCCTCAATCACAAGATTTTGTACACCACCTATCATTCTACTGTGTGAGCTTTCCTTACATGTTATTCTAGAAGAGTCAAAATCCCCTTTTTTGGAGGATTTACTCTAGCTTGGTGACCATACACTTCAATTATTCCATGTTTTGGATCCCCCATAGTGAATTAAAAGGCAGAGTATGTACTCTCCTATTGTACTAGGGTGCAGAGCCTCTTGTCAGAGAGTGTTACACCCATATCCGGATATGGTGAATGTCCTCATTCCATAGAGTATTAATCCATTATCATAAAAGGGATTATGACATATATTTTATAAGTGCTACTTCCCAATTTTTTCTCGGTTCATTTCCTCACATACATAGTACTACTCCTCTGTCTCCATGTAATAGTGTGGAATGGGTCATCCATTGGTGTCAGATCTCCATCGTCTGTGGCATATAGAAATAAGGTGTGGGACCATCCACACGATATGAATGATAAAAAGATAGTATTTATTTTTCCCTCAATGGATTACATAGTAATATACTCCAACTCAAGGGACCTTGGTTTCATGGGATTGTTAGGAGTAGTACTCACATGAATGTTGGGTAGTGGTGAGTCATGAGTCCCTCTATTATCTCTATTTAGTTAAAATGAATGTGGTGCATAATATATAGAAAAGAACCATCAACTATGTTCAATGGTGAGGAGATGGGATCTTAATTTTTGTTTTTTATCTTATGTTGATAAAAAAAGGTGATGATATATGTTCTTTGGTGCATGGAACTCGAGATAGATCATGTAAGATGTTCTAGATGTAGCATGATCTCTCAGACGTAACATTAATAATTGTATATTAGATTCCGATGGAGTGAGTAACAAAGACTGGTTCCATTTGGGAAAGATGAGTTTATGTAGTGTGTTCTCCAAATTTCATGTTATAGATAGATCAGATGAATAGAATCATGTTGTTGGCTATGAGTTTGGAACATCATGAGACATAGATTTTGAGACTTGTACATATACATAATTTCAGGTAGTCCTATGGTGTTGTCTCATGTAATGGTTAAAACCCCTTATAGTTGAGCTATCATTAATAATTGAGGATGGATTGAGAAAAAATTATCTTTTGATTCGGGAGTCCCTCATGTTAGTTCTTTTAGTCTATTTCTTCTCATTTCATCCCTTTTTCTTTTGGGGTTCTTGGGGAACCTACTGAGTAATTTTATAATCACCCATGAAAATTCATTTCCAAAACATTATTTTTTCTTGTGAAGGATACATTCCATTAAAAATATTCCCCTAAGGACCTATGAATGTCTGTGATTAGTGACGTAGATATATAGAATTTTTTTCTTGAGTTGGGTTGAAGAGATTTTTTGTAGATGCAGCTGATAGAATTCAACTCTATATGAGATAGTTATATGCTTTTAATATTTTCTATTACGGGGTTTTTATCCATTAATTGTCTTTGTGTAGAAATTTAGTACTCTATTTATGTGATATAGGATTTTACATCAATTGGTTACTTTTTTTCATTTAGTGAGCTTGTAGATGTGTCCATTTTTGTAGGTACATAGATAATGTCTCCCATGTTTTTTATATTCATACTCGATGCTATTCTACATCCCATAGATTATTCGAGGTGGCCTTTGGGAGTTGCGGCCTAGTCATCATTGTTTTGGGATGTGAAATTTTAGTTGTTGTTATCGGTCCAATTGATGTTTCCATCAAACACCCAACCATGTCCAGAACCGAAAATAACGTCAACTCATGCGGCTACATCCAAATGATATCCCACATCTATATGAACAAAAAATAACCATCTTACACAATTTGAGGAATACATTTGTAAAAAAATACATATCTGTAAATGAACATTTCCCTAGTTATTTATTAGTATCCATTGGCAATAACCACCATCTGCTTCCACAACCTAAGTAAAGTGAACATGTTATCCTCAACGACCATCCAAAATATTTCCCATTCAATAACAAGTTGGGTCATAATATCCCAAATTTCATTTTCTTTAGTTACATCTAAAAATTCACAGTCTAATATGGACAGTTACTGTTAAATAACTCCTCAGAGTAAGTGGACTACATAAAAATTTCTTAGATAGAATAAGAGATGTATTGAAGAAATTATTGTCCACATATGAGTAAAATTGGACAACTGGATGACTCGAATGAATGTTGGTTGGGCTCATTAATCCATTATTGAATAAATTAATATAAACCAAATATCTATCCCACCCATGGTGGTAACATCTGATATGCCTCCGAAATATCGATGTGATTCTCATATATTCAAATATACAAAAGTGGTGTCATATTCTGCTCTAATGTAATATCTTAATCTTTATAATTTTTTCATTGCATCATTTTCTAAAAGGGAACCACTCCACTAAATAGAACCATAATTGAAATATATGGTCATATATTTCATTTTAAAATTCATAAACTATTCATGCAAATTATTTTTAGGAATATTACACATAATAAGATTTTTTGTTATATAATAGGGGAATGAAATGCCACATTCATCAGATCTGATGATACATATGAAAATTCATGTGTAGTAAGACCCAAAATTTTTGTCACATCTCAACAGGGTACATATATACAATTTGGAACCATTAGAAATCACACTATCATTCCATTCGAAGGTATGAGGGAATATATATACCCTTCAGTGGTCATCCAATCCTGGTTTTCATGGATGATGATATAGAGGGTGTTCGATTGTCAAATCATACCACAAAAAGTTGAAGGTATGGTAGAACATACACCATTATATAAACATGATCCCTTATCCAGTTCCTAATAGACAAGGACATCCACCTAAAATTTATAGTATCATGTTTTACAAGATATAGATAAACCCGAAATTGGGAAGCGTAATCCTCTATAAAAAAAATAGGACATTGTAAAATAGATGGGTATTTCATCCTTCATTATATAAATATTTAATTTGATCTATTATTCAAAAATTCTATTACACGAAATTTTGAAATCCCTTTGGAGTCAAAAAAATGTCATGATAGATTCCACTATAGTTGTGGATTATCACATGGGGACTATGTCCGACGAATTTCATTTCCCCATCTCATTAAAAACATGATTCAAAAATAGGTTATCCGGGGGAAAAAATAAATGTAATGATCATAATCACTAATTATGGTTTTAAAATATCCATTATTAATGTTGGATTTAATGTGAAATCATTATAGTTAAGACACTAACATATGGGACATAAAATAGAAATTTATTCACCACAATTTTGACGATTATAGGGTATTATAAGTGTGAAAAATTACCTATTCAAATTAATTTTAGTCTCTACATATGAACACTCTTATATCATTTGAGGATGGTGTCTCCACTACCATCTATGAGCATAACAAGATAAATATGAGAAGAAAAAAAGAAGACGTGAAAACTACATTTAGTAGTGTCGATATTTCACTAGAAGTGGATGATATTTAAATAAATATTATGAATCAACTCTAATATGTGTTATCCATGAACTATATATTAATTTATGTACAAAATCCTAATTGGGATACACACAATGTTAACCCATCAAATGCGCATTGTGGAATTATAAACTCAACCAAGATGATGAAACCCTCTCATGCAACCAATATATAAGGGGATGTTGAAACTTTTATCAATGGAATCGTTTTCTGAGAAATGCAATACCCAAGATGAATTTTTAGTTTCATCCCCAAATTGAAAATAATTGGATGAGTATAGACTAAAATTAATTCAAAAACCATAATCAAAATTATTCAAAGTACAATTTCCTAATTTTGATCAGATAAATATTTATCAATGAAACTTCTAGACTCCAAGCCCTATTCATTTCAGATGAATATTCATGGTACAACCAAATTATGATGGCCATGAAATATCAAGAATTCCCTATTTTCACCACTCACCAAGAAATGTTTTTCTATTAGGTCATTCCAATCAAATTTATAAATTCTATGGAAAAATATCAATGCATAATGGAATATATATTTAATCCATTCATCGGTACACTAGTCGAATGTTATGTAGAAATTCTATTGATCAATTCTAGATAGATATGTAAACACATCCTGAACCCTCCAAAAATAATTGATAATCTTTATAGGTGTAGTTTGGAGATTGATCTATTCAAATTGTCATTCCAGTTTACATTTAGAATGTTCCTTGGATTTATGGTATCGAGGGGAACCTCACCTATGTTCTATGATTCATTTCCAACTATAAAAATAAAATCTCTCCCATTTAATAGGATAATGAGTTTGGGAATTACCAATCAAAGTAATGATGAATGCCATGAAGACTTCGAATGTCTCATGTAGTATTTATTTCGCCTACTGGTTTTGATTCTTCCATTTTAAGGGAGGAAAATCATGTCTTACATGGCCTCTAGGTAACACACAAGGCATTGAAAAATCTCATTGAAAACTATAAGGGGAAAAAACTCCAATACCTAAGAAAAATTATTCTATGTATTGGGATCCAATAAACTAATTTTGATAATGACTACCTTTCACTCATCTTCAACATGACAATGTTTTTTAATTTCATATTCTACTATGAAGTCAATGTGGTAGTTTTAATTGATCCCATATAGATTTTAGTATCCCAGCTATGTTTACACGATGAATTGGTTTAAATGGTGTTCACTCTACATGAAAGTGAAATTCTAGTTCATGTAATAGATATCAGTGAAATGGAATTCCCTTACTAATTACCTCAAAATACATTCTACTTCAGAAAATACACTGGTGGACCCCAGGAATCCATATGATGAAATTTTTTATGCTAACGAATCTACATGAACATGGGATATGTATTTGGATGTCTCCTCCAACCATCAAATTGGAAATAGGATGGAGGTATGTGTGTACAATCAGCTTGGAATAGAGGTTGTAATTGTATATCTAGACCCAGAAATTTTTCCCTACTCATTATCACTATCTGAATGATACTTTAATAAATTGTAAGAGTACTAATACGTTATATTTTTGTTGGAACTATCTATAGAAATGAAAATAGACTACCTATATGTTACAAGGGAATCAAAAATATTTTATATATGATAAATTAAATATATACCATTAAAAATGATGTATTGGATACTCTAATTCATAGAATTTAGGGATTGATTATAGAATACAATTTTTAGTCCCCATTCCATTATGTTCATCGACCATATGATGCTTGGTCCAAGAGATTGGCTAGCATTACCCAGACCTCACTGTATCTGATCCGGTGGAAGAAATCATCCATATCACAAACCAATGATTGGTCTCCATAATAATTATTTTCTATGTGGAGGAAATAAATTATGTTAGCACCTCCTCGGATAACAATGGACTAATGTACAACACTCTCTGGGTGGATCCCATAATAAGTTACATATAAAACAATACAATCCAAACCAATAGAGCCATATTATAACCAATTCTACTTTTTTTCTTCTAATTATACCATGAGTGATGATCTAAATGAGAAAAATTCCCATAAAAAGAATGACATAAATAGAATACACATAATATGAATTTATTAATAATATCTTTATGTTGATTTGTAGGAGTCCATGCAGGATATTGAGGGTTTGATATGTCTGGGAAAAGGCTCTCCCATGAAATCAGGAGGCGTGGTTACTTCAACCGAACCATGATATGAGATAGTGTGGAATTCAACAAGAAATATTATAAATGGTAAATCCCCGAAAACTTATTCCATTAACCCTATAATCTCCTACATATGTCTAAATATTCCTATCCATTTTTGTTTTAGGGGAGAAATGACTGGTGTCCATATCAACTAAACATGACTAGGTAGTTCATGTACATCATTAATTCAACTGAATTATTTTCCAAATAGGGTTACATGATAACCTCATATCAATTAAAGACAAAAAAACAGCATCAAAATCATAATTTCACATACCATCACATAATTCAGCATCCCATGTAAAATATTTACAGGCAACATCACCAAAAGTTATTATATAGAGTTGATGAAATTATAACCAGAGTACAACATCATGTCCAATCACTCATCTCTATATCATTAATTTCTAAATGGATAGATGGATTCCTTTAATTAAAATCATATGAATATAAAAAAGAATATGGTAAACATAAATAACAAGTCATAAAAATAAATTTTCCTCCATGCCTTGTGTTCCTACCATATTACCAGAAATACTGCAAAAAAATATATGTGATAGTCACTGGGATACATGATCGAGGTAGTGTACACATATATTTATAGATTTATTCAGTCTAAATATAAATTTTTTGGAATGATATCAAATTATATGAAATCAAAAAATTCGGTTTTACATTTTTGGGTGACACAATGAAAATAATGAGTTCACATTTCAAAAGTTGGTGGTCCTATATAATCATATTTCATGAGCCTTCAATAAAAATGTTCAGCTCTATTCGTACATCAATGGGGAACCAATGTTGGACATCAAGACCCTAATGATATTCGGGGAACAGACACCAATGGTGATTCCCAAATAGGAAGGGATTAAATTAGACATAAGGTCAATCAAAATAAGAATTACTCATTGGACAAAATACAAGAGGATCATGTTATAACCCCCAGTAAAAAAGTTTTATTATGAAATATTTTTTCATAACTATCATTAAATGGGAATCCACATAAGTTAATTCCCCAACAGTCATCCTTGTTAAAAGATGATAGAGTATAAAATTTGAGTTTGGTAACATGAAATTAAAATATAAGAACTCATTATGATTCCAGGACATTATGTAGTACTAAAACCACCTGAAAAATGATGTTAAATATAATGAAGTGGTATTGAATGTAAGATGATAAAATACATGAAATATATTCTCTATAACACACGACATACATATATACAGATCCATGACATTCATCATTATTTTTTTCTTGTAGACTTATGTAATTTATTTATGTCATTAAACATAATTTGTTATATAAATTAATATGTAGTTTGATTCGGACCACCACTGGATACATAGTTATTTCCTAACCATTGGCCTTGCTTCTTGTTGAAATATTTCTTTTCATTCATTTCAGGTGAAACATTTCCAAACCACGTGACATGAAAATACAAGGAATATTTCAATACTTCATAACATTTAATTGCACTGTAGATTTCCTTACCACAAGACATTAAATGTCATTGCAGATTTCCAATTTGCAAGACATTAAAAATCATGGGTTTTTCAGAACTCCATTGAGATTGATTATCATTTCCAATGAGCTACCTATTTAATCATGGATTGTAAAATGTGTTTCATCCACCACACGATAAAATATTCTCCAATAATATCTTTAGGTTCCATGACAGAGTAAGGCAATTGTTTCTAATACATATATATCACTTTACAAATTACTCATTTGATCATCAGAATTTTATTAAGGGGTTACATTTTGAAAACAACACATGATAACTCAAAATAGCCTCACCATGGACATAAATGATATACAATAAATTTAATAACATGATTCATCATTACATTATGATAAAACTACCAGGTTGATGTCCCATGCCTATCTCAAAAACTACACATTCATGTTGACCATTATTTTGGGGAACACTACTTTTTTTATGGTAACCTACCAAAAATCTAAATAATAACTACATTTATCATGATTATCTTAATTATTGGATACATAGGGACACCCATATTATTATCGTTGGCTCCAAATATGATACCCATTTTCACATCAAGATAAATGGGTCCCTAAAACAAGATGTTAAACTGCATGGCCCATAAGAAAAAATTTGTTTCATGATTATAGTAATTTAATGATACATTCTGACACCCATACAAAAACACTATTCTTATATATGACATAAATGGAAATAGTTACCATATATGCGTGTTTTTATTACTTCAATGAGGTGTTTCCCCTTTATGAATTATTTTTGAATTAATTACTGTTTTCATAATGTCTATAGTGACCTGATAATCTCAAAAGCTTGGTAGAGTCAATGAAAACATATCTAAAAACACTTTCTATTTTATGGTTAATAAAGGAATGGAGATATTTCTTATGAAATATGTTTCAATGATTTATATCATCATGATATATGTAATGACTCCCCTAGTTCCATTCATGGGCCCATTTATAGCAATATCATTCCACATATGTGATCCAACATCCTTACTGCATGATGTTAAATTATCACGCCTTTGTATACAATGTGAATCTTTATTTATTTCATCACAATATATATAATGAAACATAGATTTCTAATCCTACAGCGTACTACAAGAACTGTTAAAAAATGTACCGCAACTACATAAGTTATATGTAATAAAACTAATATGGACTGTGTATGATTCAAATCTACATAAGGGATGATGGCACAAGTGATATATCATGATCAAACGATCACATAGGTTCTAAAATATTTACCAGATGATAATAAACTACAAAGAAAATGATCTAGTTTTATGAAATCAAATTTTATAAGCAAGATCATCATACCATTGGAGATTAAATTTCATAAAAATAAGTACTTTTTTATTATATCACAAAAAATTGCACCAGGACAGTCAATACTGCATGGCATTAAACTACCCGAAGACAACGAATCTAAACTGAATTATTTTAAAATGTGAATACAATGATGCATTATCATTTCTAATCAAAGAACCACATGAGTTTTACTCAAATTAATCAGAGTTTTGTGTTCATTTTTGTCCCTTTTTCACCTCAATCAATACACCACACTTCAGGTAATGAGAACATATAGTTTCCACAAGAAATTAATGGACTTTGGGATGAATTACCATGTTCAAAGAAACATTTTATTTACTATTCATACATTCCATTTTGCTTCGACATATGATCATATGGTCTTAAACAAAATATGTCACTCTTGAAAATGATATTTTTGATCATTGCGATCTGAAACATCATTGAGGAAGGATCTTAGACCTATGTGTGGTTTGGTCCATCCATGTTATTATTTTCCATATTATTAACCATGGATTAATAACCTCCATTTACAACATAAAGTATTTTCAACTCCCATTTAGATAGATTTTATGGTACTTGTGACCCTAATTATCTTAATTAGGTCCTTTTGTATTACCCACCATATTAGGTCATTGTTTGTTACATCATTATAAATCCCACAAATTGGTCATAGATTTAAGACAATAAAAATTATGACATAATAGTCATAATGGAATGATTTTATGCTAATATATAAAGAGACACAAAATTTATTTGGATGAAATCCCTCAAAAGAATTCATGAGAACATTCTTGTTTTCACTCAGTAAATTATTATTCATAAGTTCATATTAAAAAAATTAGGGAATAAATTAATAAATCACATATCTCATAGGATATACACTATTCTTTAGTAAATGTGATGTTATTCTTATTGGACACCCTAGTTCCAGAAAAACAATGATTAATGATCTATCACATTTCTCCATTGAGAGAGTGTTTTCATCAGGTAGTGCACATGTAATGAGGGTATAAAACACTTCAAGGATATTACAGTTTCCATTAATCACACTTTATGAATTGATGTTCCTAATACCACCACAACCTTATATCACCCATAGAAAATATTCCCAAAATTAGTGGAACCCTTGATTGAATATGTATTTATTTTTATGAATTCTAAATATTTAATGATGTTCATAAAAAATACATTATATTGCAAAAGGGTCTTTATTATTGGTTTTTCCTTAAAAATGATTTGAAAAAACCCATAACCTCAATGTGTTTTGTGCTATTTCTGAAATAATTTTCCAATATCATCATCCATGTTTAAGAACATTGAACCCTACATTAAAATATATGTACCAAGCACTTATATTTGATTCAACGCCATTGACATCACATCACTGTGGTTTATACAATTTCTCATGGTCGGAACATAAGACTACATTCCAAATCATTTGATGGATCAATAATCATGATTCAAATCCACATGGAATAGGGATCGAGCATCATAATCAACAGATGAAATTATATATGGTGTTAGAAACCTTCTCTAATATATTATCATCGATTCCAAACCCCATCATCTGTATATATGTTTCTTCTTAATTTTTAAATTTTGCTCAGAAATAATTATATATCACCTATTATTTTCAATGCTATTAATTCATATGTTCTTGTACCAACCAACAATAGTCATTACCTCCTTTATAGAAACGTTATGTAATCCATATAAGCAATTTAAGGGCCATTGATGAACCTTAAACCCTATGGATTTTTGGGTCTTCCCCAATATGTCATCCACATCCCATACTAACAAACACAAAATTTTGGGTAATGAATTATACCACAAATAGAACAACTATCCAGAAGTTAATGTCATTACTAGATTTTCACCATATGCATGTTTTACATGCATAAATATTCCATGTCCCTTTGAAATCTTTGGAGACACCTCTGTTTGGATATTCATTAAATGGTAGTTTTCTTCAACCAGTTACCAGTGGCACATGATTCACACAATAAACGATATGTGATTCACATGATCCTAGGACCCAAAATGGTGGAAAAAATATCCTATAGTGTGTTCAGTCATCCCTAGTCATTATACAACATATTCCATGATCATTGAGGTTTTTAAAGAAAAAAATGTTCTAAACTATAACGACTAATGTTTTTAAAAAATTGAAAATTACTAGTGCTAAAAAATAATCATTATAAATTACACTAAATATATAGTGATAGAAGTAATGAGCTAAGGTAACCTAAACTAAATATAAGGATTATATTTTATAAATGGAAATAAAATATTGTCATAGAATTTCAGATCTAAAAGACCATTAACTAAATAGATATATTGTTAGTGATAAAAGAAACTACAGTAAAGTGATTGATGGTCTGGGGAAAAAGTACATCATATAATAAAATAAATGGTCTAATCCACAATACCAAATACTATAATAAAAGAATATTAGAGATAAAATATCTTAAACTATGTTAATATTAGGTCTTATCTAATTTACCCTAAAATACATTCATAGAATGGATGTGTTTATGGTTCCTAAAATATATCTATAGTAGGTTCATTTAAAATATACTCAATAATCATTAAATAAGTTACAAGATAAAATACTATAATCTAAAACAATATAATTTCTAAGATAAAAGAACCAAAAAATAATTCCATACATACTCTAAACTGAATGACCCTAAACTACATTGATATTATGTATGATCTAGAATACCCTAAACTAATGTAATATAATTACAAACGAAAAAATTACAATAAACAAATGAAAAACATCTATTTAAAATTCTAGAATTACATATCATGAAATTCCAAAATATGGACTCCTACCATATATTAATTCTAGGCATTAAGTGATCACAAGAATACTACAACAAATTTAACTATTTATAATATCTTATTTTTGGGAATTCATAAGATCATATAATTAAAATTTGTTATTATATAAATATTCAAATACATGAATACATATTTACATGACACTATAAATATTATGGGTATCATTGAAAATTCCTATAATATAATATCACCAGGAGATATCATGAACATCAATAATAACAAAAACATTTACAAAAACATAGAAGAATAAAAAATAATTCCATTGATTTTGTGTGGATGGAAAAATATCCACTCTTACATGTCTCTACAAGATTATCATGAAATATATGGTGCATATAACCATCAAAATATAATTAGATTTGGACAGAAAATCTATCTATGTCAGCAAGAGTCCAGGGAGAAGCATCGATGAACACTAAAGTGTCTCTCACCCCCTAACATCAAATTTTTCCATGGGATAGAGAGTCTTGATCGATATAGTAAAATCCACACCTCCATTTTCTGTAGTCTCCAATAATGAGTACTATGATTATTGATCAGACAACATGAAAGAAATGTTTTATTTACATCTAAATATATGCATGATCTAGGAATTGATCTGGGCTTGCAGTTTAATATCAACAGGTGACACTCCACCAATATCTCTAAAATTTATCTCATTTTCATATATATATATAATTATCGTATTCAAAAATAATTAATGTCCATATCATTTATGGCCATGTTGAATCAATTCAGAGCAATCTATTTCATGATTTCATTCAATGGTTAATGATCCAAATGATGTGCCACAAGGTCTTTAAACAACTAACGATGAAGATCCCCATGGTCATGATTCTTCTTTCTAATGGGTTTTAGTAAACATTGAAAGATTCAACTATGAAGTCATCATGTGTCGTGTATGATCCTCTGTGATTGATGCGATTGGTGAACTATAAATTATTATAGTCATTAATTATTGATGAAAAATGGAATAGGATGCCTCATATAACCTCTTTCCAATATAATCCATACATATTGCGTAATTATGAGGGATGATTTAATAAACTAAATTAGCTCCTATATCAAGATAACAATTTCCAGAACAAGTGTTTCTCATTGAAGTATCACCAAAATCAATAATAAAAATTATTGTTTTTAAATAAACCTGTTTTGGTAATTAAAATTTACTATCCATAAGAAAAACCAATTTTTCGGGAACACCACCATGATAAGCTGCTTCTCATGCATCTACGTAATCCATGGTAAGAAAATTAGTATCCTTGGAGGGATTATGAATTATTATAGTATCAATTTCTTCAAATTCCTACATCATAATAATTATTTGATGATCCCAAGGTGCCACTCTATTCTAACAACAACCAATAAAAGAGGGGTGAACCACTGGTCAAAGATGAATAGATGAGAAAACTATTAATGTGTATATGTTTATTAAATGATAAACATGTCTATCATATCCACAATAACCCCGTAAAACATGGTGATCATAATAGTTATTTCTTATAGGGAATCAATTTTATTTTCCTTGATCGGTCTAGTCAATGTGTGAAAATGGTATAAATCATTGTTTTCAGATTGACATAGTGCACATTTAACATCATCCGAGATTAAAGACATATACCAACCACATATATTATGATAACTGTATCACAAAACAATGCCTTTCTTATACTAGTAGTTTTTTAGTATTTTTAACTATAAAAATTCTTCACTATTTGTGAATATAGAAAATGAAAAGTTCAATTATTCTTATAGGGTATGCTTCTAGACTTATTATTACATAGTGTATTAAAAAGGCATGCAAGGACTGAAACAGCCATTAAATGGTGTTGTCCTTCTGCTAGATGTTTTTTCCTCACTAGCATGATGACATGGATTCCTAATAGTAAATTCAATGTTGGAATATGAAATTTTATCAAGGACTTGTCCACCAATCCTATGAGCCTGTGGCATATAATGAACTTCGAGAGAAATATAAATCCCAAAAATATGTAGTATCTAGCCTCCAAAATGGTTTAATATAATAAAACATTAACATGAACATCCTAGGAAGGATTTTGATTGGGTGTTTCAGTAGTTTTTTGTACCCCACTATGATAGAAGAACATGTTGATCTATTACTTGAATGAGAACAATAAGAACATCATCATACCATACCTCATTTTTTAAGAATGGTTGTGTGTTCTTATATATAAATATTTTCTTCAAGGGGTTTTCCCAAACATATATGTATAAGTGTAAATAATATGATATCACACATAAAGGAGGGATCCATCCTATTTGGTTGATGACCAATATGATGATGCATAGTTTGTCAGGGGACAAAAGGGAATGTGTTTGTGAAATGAAATTAATTGTTTATCATCTCATGAAAATGGTCGGGATAGAGGAAGATAATATTTAGGAAAATCCACATAACTTCATAATGAAGGATCGTGGATAATTGGTTATAAATTTTCTTGATATTTTTTGTAACACATCATAACCATTAAATTCATTTAAAAAAATTACAACCAAAGTGGAGAACCCATTTACAAGTCCATCAACCACTCAGGTTGTTCAAGGATGAAGAAACTATAATCGAGTATGACAGAGAAATATATTTTTGAAATAAATCAGATATATCTGAACCCAAGGGGGATCATTAAAAAAGGTATGAAAATCCCTAAGACTGACATATAACCAGCTGGCCGTCCTCATCAATGGTTATGATTAAATTCATGAAAACATAGCACCTAGAGATTTGAGGGATTAAAATAAAAAAGGAGGGATGAGAGAATAATTAATATTTTTAACCTGTATAGAGGAATCTAGTGAGATATAAAATAATCCTACATATCATTCTAGATGAACAACTTCAAAACACCATTTTTAAATTTCAAATAATATTAGCTGAATGATTTTTTATTTTAGGAAATCGTGCTTTTCTGGTAATCCATATAATCTAAATTATTATGTGAAATGGAATTATTTTTGACCAATTGTAAGTGGAATTTGTTAGATAGATAAAATAGAGACCAGTAAAATATCAAGGAAATTCTTGCAACATCATGTGTATCACATGAATAATCAATGGATTTTTTAAATTTTATGAGGGCATTGAAAATATCCTGATACAAAAAAGAACTCATGAGTCACATATACCTATATGTAATCATGAAATGACATGAACCCTTGGAATACATGTGATCAAGTGACGTGTTTATTTGTAACATGTGACATTTGATCCCCAAATGATTGTGCGATTGAGAGGTAAAATACATAGAGACCAATAAGATGGTAAAAAATACTCATGAAGATAGTTCACAAAAATTATTGATGTATAATTACTATTCAGATAGATCATGTGGCTAAGAAAAAACAGCCTTTCTGAACTATTTTCATGAATAGTGATTGTGTCAAGTTCATGAAATTCGGTTATATAGAATTTTAATGCAACAAGGATGTGACAAAGAAGTATGAAGAGGAATCACTATAAGATCTATAAGCTAGTGAATAATGAATTCCCACTCCCCTATATATTGGTAATCATTTGGAATTCCATGACTCAAATGGCAGACATAACATCACCCAAGACACTCGTTCAAGACAATTACAAAGGCTAAGTTAGGTAATTATATTCCCTATAGTTGATCCCTTATCCCCACAGAAGTCTCTCTTGTAAGAGGTGGGTTATTTTATGATTACCAATAAATAAAAATCTATAAACTCATAAATGTTATAATTTTTTAATAATGGTATTATATTTCCCTGGTGTAAAAAAGAAAAAAGAGGGAAAATACCATTGAACACCAGGAAACCCTTCCAATTGTTTTTTCATGATAGGGTGATGATATCCAACATGGTATCCACTTGAGTTTTTGAAGATCGGATGATGCATCACAGATAACCGGAAATTTTTCCTTGATAAAATTCAAATCAAATCATATTCTCCCAAAACATTTTTAAATAATTAATGGAAAGAAATGGGGATGAGGTGGGAGGCTCTCACAATTGTATAAGTCATGTTACATCTCTTGGTGGTATGTAAGACACTATGAGCACAAGACGATGTTATTGCCTCATCTCATGATACCCTTGGAATTATCATCATATTCCCATTAATGAAATTAGTTTGTTATTAAAAAACAATCACTCCAATTTTATATTTTTCTATACAAATAAATATAATTTTGGATAAAAGGTTAATGTATATATATAGGAGCTTTCATTATCGCATGACATACAACCAAAAGTTAGAATAATTGTCTTTGAAAACATTCTATGAAACTAGATAACTACAATATTGTTGTAAAATAATAAAAAAACATACAAGTGTAAGAGTTAGAATCTTTTTACTATAGTAAAACACATGTGACATTCCTATATTTCCTACATCACGATCTCATAAGACCCCTTGATTAAGCTGGTCTGATACTGTGAATTCCTCTGGAAATGTCATTCATGTCTCATGTAATGTCCAATAAAAGTATCATAAGATATTTCCATATTAGTTCAACATGTATCATAATCTCAATAAGGCATTTAGTCATGTCAATTTACCAATATTGGTAAGGCCCCAACAAGAAATGTTACATTATCATTAATTTTAGTTCAGAATTTACACTATTCATTACTGAGGATCGTTTAATTTTTATATTTTAAGATAAATAGGTAATAATTATTACATACAAAAACAAATAATAAAATGTAGACATTGATTCTCATTATACATTTTAATATAATGTAAATGTTCTATAATAAGACATGATTTCTTTTTCATGAAAAAAATATTCATAATAATCAACATGACTTCATCATTTCGATTACCCATTCATATAACCTGTAAAATACATTTGAAAATTTTGGATGTTTAGAAAAATAATAGTATGTCATATAAAATAAACAATTAAATAATTATTTTATGAATATTTAAAACTCATGAAAAAATTACCACAATATCAATCTTTTCAACCATAAAATAGAAACATACATATCTTATTTAATGAAGTAGTAATATTACTATATAAAGAATTGAAATAAAAATTCATAAAGGTATATTTTGGAATCCATTTCATACATACATTTTATCATTCACATATACATAGGGAGTTACCTTCACAGTTACATTTGGATTACTCATTACAGGTTGTTACCTAAATCTATTAGGAGAAACCCATATATTTTACTCTTTCAGATTATCCAATTATATTAATAGATTTCATGGGCTCACCTTCCCTTGAATTATCATGAAAACATCCTTATTCATATAAAAAAATAATTATAAAAACATAAACATAACACATAAAATAATTATAAAGGAAAATTATCATTTCACATTGAAAAAACATTTCATCCTTACACGACGAAAAATAATATATTAATGCAGATTATTTTAAAATAAAATGGTAAACTTGTAATGTAAAAATAAATAAAATATACTGACATGAATGAGATAAATTTAATTCTTGTATTATATCTAAAAAAAATTTCAAAAAATTGAATAATTGAACCCCTTTTAAAACACAAGTTAATCATTTAAAATGAATATTTTCAAATCAAAGTGTCCCATATGAGTTTGAAAAGATTGAAAGGAGTGAAAATTTTAAAACATTATTTTATTTATAAAAAACATATTAAAACTGGTATTAAAATCATGTGTATTAATGATAATTATTTAGAAGAATAAATCTTTTCAACATTTAAAATGATGATTTAGTTAATGAGCCTCGCAACACTTGATAAAAACATGAATAAAAATAATTAAAGAATAATATTTAAATAAAATCTTAAGTATATATAAAAATAGTAATTAATGAAATGAAATTTAAAAAGGCTTATATATATACATTATATGACAATAAAATATCATGACATCATAATATTCCTCAATCAAAAGAGATTGAGATGAAATCCCTTACAAAGTGTCTGATTCTCTGGAACGTTCTTTCATTTCCTAAATAATAAACATATGTTTATTATATAATTACATAAGAACCATTTTAAGGTTTATTATTCATTTAATATCACTTATTACCATGTTTTAACAATTTTATAATTATTTAAATTCACATCAAACGTTTTGATTATGTTATGTAACTAAGGCGAAAATGAAATTGTTATGGTGTGAATAGTCCATGTGGTCTAACGTCCATAATCTTCATAATAATTTTAATGAAATTTTTATAAATATTATACATAAATTATATTTCTTAATATAATAATTATGCTTGTTTATGCAAAATGAACATCATTATAATCATGGAGATGGTAGGCATACTTATTCATGTGTAATTGCTTTTCGTTTTTCATTGATAATTACAAATAAAAGGTGAGTATAATTTAATCTATCCATTAAAATAATAAATGAATTGATATCATATTAATAAAATTACGACACACACACACACACATATATATATATATCATAAAATGGATGTAACTAATAAAAATTAGTCTTATTTCTTGGTGGAAGAGATAGTTCAAAGATATTCATGGATGACATTTTCATTTTTTTGATCCCGGAAAAGCAGATCATAATTTTGATAATATTATCTTATAATGATTAATATTTCAAGAATATAAATTATCAACATTAATTATGATATTATAAACATTTTGGGAGATTTTTATGGAAAATTAATTATATCTTTTTGTGCATGTGATTGTACAGGCATACACACAAACTATAAGTTAATTACGATGTCAATAAAAGTGAATAATAATTTAGGATGTGATATTAAAATAATAAAATAAAAGTATATTGAGTACTTTAAATTTATTATATTATCATTGATGAAGAATATTTTAATTATGTGTATGAATAAATTAAATAGAAACAATTAAATAAACACATAACCATTCATTCAAATAATCGCCTTTTTAACAGATAAAAAGCACTAAAATCGTTGTTTTACCAAAAATAAAGCCTTTGGAATTTGGGGAGGTATTATATTACAGGTTCTGAAATGATATTGGCCAAACAAATTTTTTTTGATATGTAAGGAATAAATGCAAATGGGTTCATTAGTATATGTGACGAGAGGGCCACCCATGGAATAATTAAATGTATTGAATTAATATTAAATCATATTCAATCAAAAATTGGTGAAAAAAATATAGTTATAATATTTTATGGTTATGGGTTAAATTATAATCATCTAACGAAAAAAATAAAATTTCTGAATATTTATTAATTCATTATCTTTTTTTAACCTGTTAACTCTTATCATTTTATCTTGTAATTTACAATTTGTGAGTTAAAATAATTATAATAAAATTTGAGATGACCAATGAAAGAGTAATTAATGAAATTTGTATTCATATCCTGGCCATTTTTAAAAAATATTATATTTTTTATAGTTTTGTGAAATTTAATAAAAAAATTTAAATTTTAAAAAACCAATAGTGTCAATTTTGATAATATATATTAGATAATTTTAAAAAAATATCACCACTGCGAGATCAGTGTGATATAATTCCTTTAAATAAAAAAAACAAGACAAAATAATACATAAAATTATTTTGACATTTATTCCCTCAAATAATAATTAATTATTTATAATATATATAATTTCATTATTTCATTAATTAAGCTATTATTGAAACCTCATTGTGAGACTATTTAAATTAATTATTTATATTCTAAATGTTTTTAAAAATATCCATGTTTTAGGTACTAAAATTACCCTTAAAATACTTTTTATAGTCGAATGTATCAGTAATATAACTATCTATTAGATTTTTTATAATAATGATCTACATGATTATGATATCTTGGTCTTTAAATTATGTAAAATATTTATAAATTTCATTAATACACCCTTGTGGCTTTAATGATCAAAATTTCTGGCCATGGATTTTATAGGTCAAAAATAACTCAAAAAATAATATTAGGACACGTGTCAGGGTAGTTTCATGATATTTATATTATTATTTTAACCATTATTTACCCAATTTATCCATAACCGTAGTAATAAATATTATTACCAAAATAAAACCTCACAAAAAATCAATTTATACTATAAGATCACAATTTTTATACTGATGAAAACCATGTCAATAAATTATTCAAAATTAAATTCATACAGGTGGATAAATTTAATTTCAAATTAATCCCATTGATGGGTCAAAAAATTAATTTTTAAAGAATGACATGCAATATGTCATGATGTTTTATATCCAATTTCAATTTAAAATTTTATCCATTTACCTAAATTAAATTAACTGATAAAAATATTATTACATTTTAACTCAAAATCAACAAAAAAATAATACAACAATATAAATAAATTTGAAGAAATATTTGTTTTGAATTAAAATGCAGAATTTTTCACTATTCAAAAAAATTGAATGCAATCAGTAAATAGAAAAATTTGATACAATGTAAATTATGATTTCCCCCTTTTCAAAAATTAAATAATTTTTTAAAATAGAAAATATAAATAAAAAATTAATGGGTTATCCATCAAATGGTGGTAAAAATACTTATTAAAAATATTAATTTATAATATGTTTTAAAAGAATTTATTCTTATTTTAAGCTTATAAACATTATTGGATGACTATATACAACATTTATTTAATATTTTTAAAAATATATAGTAATCTATATTAATTCCAATTTATATAAATTCATGGTAATAACTACCCCTTAAAATAATACTATAAATAATATTTTTTCTAGTTCATCTCAATCTTACATGAAACCTAAGACTTTGGAGATTCCCATTATTTTATTCCATGTACGATATACACAATTAAAACCCTGTCAAGGTAACATTACAATTTAATTCATAAATATTAATAATTATGAAATATTATTATTATATAATTAATTTTGATGTCACATCCTATCCAAATATTTTAAAATGTGTCGTAAAAATTTTATATTTTTGTTCTCTCATTATAGTTTCACATTTCAAAATTAGATCATCATAATTCCAAATCACTTAACGAGTTACTGAAACCTCCACTTCAAAAGAAAAAAATTGAGTTAAAAAAGGCCAATTGAGATAAAATATACAAGGGTTACATGTCATAAAACATGGATAAGTAATAAGTATCTAAAAATCACGATTTGATGGGGTGTAATAGAAAAAATTTCTATCATAAAGTGACAAATCATAAATCCATAAATTTTGGAAAGGTTAAATAGTCTTTGACTTCATATTTGTAAAATAAAATATATATTTTTTATATATGATTTTGTTCATAGTGTTGAGGAATTATATTAGTACCTAGAAAAATATCATAAGGTAGGATATTACATTAAATGTATAGATTCATCCCCTAAAAAATTTCCACAAGAAACACATTTTTTATCAAATATGGGGTATTGATGATTAATATTAACTTTTCAATAACATTAGTCAACTACAATAGAGTTACACAATAATTAAAATATTATCTTTCTATTTCTCATATCATTATAAATTATATAAAACCTAAATTACAAGGAATATATAATATTAATTTCCAAAAATAACAAAACATGTAATGGGAAAAAATTAATATATGAAATTCAATTGTTATACCCAAAGTCCAATATATAGAATTTGAAAAATAACTATTCTTAAAATTCCTAAAAAATATTCTAGACTTGTATTGAAACACAAAAATTTACTCAATCACATAATCATAAAAATTAAATTTAAATATTTATTTATTAAATAATTTAATTAATCTATAAGGCTTGTTTGAAAAATATTTGTATGAATAGTATACATGGTAAACTAACCATTTCCATAAATAACCTTAATTTCCATAAATCTATGATAAAATCATAGATTCTTCCAAAATAAAATTCAACTATAACACTAAAAAAATCCCCTAGTATTCTACTTATATTTGTCATATAGGATTCCAGAAATAGTGAATGTCTTTTGAAATAACAGTAATCACTATATCACAATATAAATATCCTATACCAAGGATATACATTTGATAAAATATAAGTTCCCAAAACATAATTATTCTTTTTTTTCCATCACCTATCATAAAAAAAATAATTAATAATTCTAACCAGAGGCATCACATATGCCCATGGTATTTAATAAAACCTTGTTGCCCCTTGGATGTGAGTTAGATTCCCATATCAATTTCTGATTTGACAGTTTTACACACTTCATGCAAGCCGTCATTTTTTTAAAACTATATATTTCTAAAAAAATTCAAAAAAATTGATAATTTCATAAAAAACAACCATAACATGTTTGACCTTTAAATGTTATCTCATGCCATTCATTTTTAATCCATTAATGTAATAACCCTCAATTACCTCAAAAAATGATCACATAAACCTTATCCATTACTTTATAATTATTTCTAGAAAATAAAATTCTTCCTAAAATTACATTCTCACTTAAAAACATTGGAGTCACATATTAAAAAACTATGAAGGGAATTCTAGTTTACCACCATCATCAAACGATTATTAATACTTTTAATCATCTTTATTTTATTAATTAAACCACAACAATTTAATTATCTATATGTAAATATTATGATATTTCAACCTCACTCAAAATACATTAATTATACATTTCCACATTATCTATTAATATGTCATTCCTAAAAATAGAATATATAAATTATATCCTCATGATTCAATAATATAAATTACATATTGTTTCATACATTAAGGATAAGAAGATAAAGTTATACATTGAATCCAAATTTCAGGATCTTCTTTATGTTCCATTTCACTTTTGGAATGATGTCGTACATTAAAAAAGTAAAATATCACCCAACATCTAGTATTTATCATTCCAAAAGAGTTTAATTATTTGAGATCCTGAAAAAAAATATACCATTACCCATAAATATGTTTTAAATAAGAGTAGGTTTTTGATAACTCAAATGAATTCATACATTTGATTTGAATTCTCAATAAGCTATCAGAACCATTAAAACATGATTTTGTTATAAAAATTATGATCAAATCCATGGGGATGGGGAAAAAGGATTTGAAATATCACATTCCTTTCATAGTAAAAAATGATCTTGATTCTGCTGAGAAGAATAATCACTTAAACCTGAAAATAATTAATGATGGAAGAATCATTTATAGGATAATTAAAACAACAAAACACATATAATAAACTAATAAATCGTCATTTTTATAGCTCAATTGTATATTTTTTAAATCCAATCCTTCTAATTTACAATAATCCTAAAAAAATCCAAATTATAAGAACCCTCTTGGTTATATGGGTTCGTTAAATACACCCAGATAACATCATAACCTAAATCTTTGTATAATCCTTTCATTTGATACCAATTGTAAGTCCCCTGTAGTAAATTTTATGTAATCATGAGTTTTAGTCAAAATATGATTTTTTTTACTTTGAATATATTTTAATGTTTATTTTTTTATAAAATTTTGTCATAACTATTACATAGGAACTAAAATATTACAATGTATACACTTATAATCACTATCTATTTTTTCATAATGAAAATCATCCAAAATTAAAACATGATTTATTTTGCATGATAAAAAGCTTCATAAAAAGCATTGTGACTTATTCTATTATCATACAAATCCTTATAAAAATTGAAAAAAAATTGTCTGAGCACAAAAATCTTAGTAATGGATATAAAATGAGGAGTGAAACTCTTATCCAATTAATATTTTAAAATTGTGAGAATATTTACACAATATCATACATTTTATCTATAAAATATTAGTCAATAATCATATTTAATGAAGTCATAATATTCCTATAAAACTCATAGAAATGAAAAATAATAATTGTATATTGTGGAATCTATATCATATTTATATTATATCATTCAAAAATACTTAGGGAGTCACCTTAAGTGACATGTTTGGAATATCCATCGTAGTATATTCACTAAATATATTAGGAGAAATCCATCCATTTAACAATGCACCATCATATAATGATTTTTAGATCTATCAAAGTCTCACCCACCATAAGTTTTATATGTAACAACATGTATAGATAATCAATTCCAATGACTAGTAGCATAATCATAACTTATAAAACAATAATAAAGGAAAAATAGAATTTCCACTTTGAAATCTCATTTCTTCTTTATATAACACACTCAGAAATGGGAAAAAACTTAAAATAAAATTGTAAATATATTCAGTAAATATCAATATAATATTGAGAAGTGAAATATTGAAAATTGATTCATGTTGTATATGTAAACAAATTACATGTTATTGAAATTATTTATCACTTTCCAAACATATCTACAACAATAAGAAATGATATTATTGAATCAGAGGGTCTCATACCACATTAAATATTTTTAACATAGTTATAACATAAAACAATTGGTGTCTATATAAATAAATCATTAAAACCATTTTGAAAAGTTGGAAAATATTGAGAATGATTTATTAGAATTAATATTTAGAACATTTAAAAAGATGTTTGTGTTATAGAGTATCATTTTACCAATAAAACAGTTGAATAAAAATCAATAATGAATAAATTTTTTACAAAACATTTAATTTCATAAGAGTATAATAATTAATGATAAGTCATTTCAAAATGGTTTTATATACACATTATAGGAAAATAACGATTCATAACATCATGATATCGCATAATGAAATAAGATTGAAAAAAAATATCATACCACGGGTCTGATTCATCAATCATGATCATTATACTATTGAATAATAAACATATGAATATCAGTATCTATCCTAAGATACATTGTAATCTATATTTTTTTAGATCACTTATTACCATGGCCACTCTTCATTCCATTGGTATGAATGGAACTGTCATAGTGATGACACCAATCCTTGCACAGTGTCACCCCTAATCTTTCATAAATTACCACATGAATTCCACGAAAATACTCCTTTAGGGTCCCCTTATATATGAAAACATTATTCACAACAACAAAAATCATTTTCAAATGGAATATGTTAACATTCGATGGAATTTCACTTTTATATTTTTTCAAAAAATGTCTCTCTATTGCTTCCTCATCATCAACTGACATTGTAACAAAGCATTGTAAGTTTATAAATCAACCAAAATAGTCTTTCATCACCAATCATCCTAGGTTCAACTATATAAAATATTTTTCTATCATCTTCTTGAATGTCTCTAGGTAAAAGTATTCTATGAATGTTTCATAAATATCATTCCATTCTATGATATCTAATTAGTCATCATGATTATAAATATCCACATAATTAATCTCTTGAACCCATATCATATGAGAATCAAACTCATATATTTACTCTATAAGAGTTTATTAAATTTCATGGTTCATCTGGATAGACTCAATATAAAATTATTGTACCTAAAGTCCACCCCCTCAAGTGAATGTAAAATGGAACTAAAATAGTAACTTCCAATTTAAGTCACAATTATTCTGCTCAACTCACCCTGATTCTCCATCCATAAATCCCATAAAGATAGAAATGTTTTTCATTGAATTTCTATTTCATCCCTTAACTCAGAGCTATCAGGGAAACTTGTTCCACAACTGGAGAAACATTTACAATAATTTATTCCTCTCATCATACCAACAATCTCTGTTATGTATTGTCTCTACAACTCCAAATAAATTTCCTATATAAAAAAAATAATTATCAGATCAGAAAAATATGGATTCACATAATGATTAACATGTCATCCAACATAAACTACACTACCATCAAAACCATTTCACTATTATTATCCATAACCATAAACCACATGGGTCATGGATAAAATATTTTTAATGACATACATCTTTATGTGTTCCTTATTGAAACCCCTCATTCAAAACCAAAATAATACCAATAACAATCCAAAATAGAATTTTCAGTCCTAAAACAATTATTTAACCCCCCCCCCCCCAAGTTTTATAAAAATACATCAAATAATACCACAAAGATACACAAGGAAAACACACGTTTTCATAAATCACCTTCAAGAAGTACAACAACGTTTTAAACCTTAAACTCAATCAAAACCCACTTTTCCAGGCCCACATGATAATAAGGAATTACCAAACCAGATTTTTTATCCCCTTTCAAGACTAATAAATCACTCTGATATGTTATAAATTAATCACAAACATTACCCCAAGAGTCACACATGAAAAGTACCCAATTTCAAGCTAAAATACAACTAAAAATTAAATGTTTAACAAAATTCATCAAAAATAGTTTTCACACCACACAAAACAGATTATAAACATACTAAATTAATAAACCATGCAAGATAACTCATCTTAAAATGGTTACACATGGAATCACCTACCTTTTGAGTCGAAACCCTCAAAACTTGGTGCGAAACATTAAGGGCACCACCGCCACACCACAAGGAATATAAATCCAGACCTATACCACCAAAAATTGACCCAAAATATAACAAATCCTACCTTAGGATAGAACCCTAACTTATGGACATTTTATAACATAATGAAAGAGGGATGAAACCCTAAGGAGAATGAAAAAACTGAAGAGAGAAACACTTACTCAAAACAATATTGAATGAAACGATCCAAAATCCACCAGAATCTGAATTTTAAAACATCCAAACATTCAAGTTATGTTTGAAAAAATATTCTGGGATCACGTAGGAACTGAAATGTGGGAAAAAGAGTAATAATTTAGAGAGTTATGATGGAAATAACTTACCTCCTCAAATCTGCCCGATTTTAGAAACCCTATGCATTTCAGCACCCAATCGCGATGCAAATGAGCTCCAAAGAGGGGGGGGGGAGGAATTGAAGCTCTACTTGGTTTTTTAGGGTATATTTGGAGGTGGAATAACCGAAAATTTCATTATAATGATTACGATATTAAAAAATTAATGAAACAATTTAAAACTGGAAAATGTGCTTTCGGGTTGGCCCAATTCTCTAATAAAAACCCAATTCCCCCATGATTATGGATTTATAAAGGATCCAAATTTAAATTTGGTGTTAATATATCAGGGGAGGACATTTATGAGTTTTAATTACTGAAAAATATTAAAAAATGAAAATTTTATAAAAAAAACAAAAATTATTTTTAAATCCGAAATTGGGCTCACGGTTTGGCCCAATTCATGAAAACTCACCTATTCTCCATAAAACCTTTGGAAACCCCAAAAAAAAAGCATGAATGGAAAATAAATTAAAAATAACATTAAAATAAGTTATTTATGTGACAATTTACCAATAAAAGAGAATAATATTAAATAGTTTTGATCCTGATATTTTTCAAAATTTATATATATTTATTTCAATAGTACAAGAAATTACTTTATTAGGTCACACCAAATGGTGGAATTTCACCG
>CAUJRU010000539.1:104259-130340 GCA_963277665.1 Viscum album
GGATTTTATTCTAAAATAATATTTCAAGATTTTCCTAAGGTGCCCCTCACCCCTCTTATAAAAGGGCACTCCCCCTTCTCTCTAATTAACATCTTCAAAGCCATATATATTGTACATCCGCAACATAAATACCCTCTAAAATATCCTCCCTTCATTCTATAGGCCTCTCTTTATAATAATGTTATACTATGGAGATTGAATGCCCATAACTCGGGCTACAGACCTCTGATCGACGCACCGTCAGCGGAGACACGATCCTTAAAACGAGACGGTCATTTCAGTATATCACACTCATGGTTTCGGAATACTTTGAGTTCGACCGGGTTGGTTCGTACACAAAACCAACCGGGCCCTCAGAGCGGAAACGCTCATATCATGAGCAACGGACGTCTGAATGACGTGTCGTCGACTTTGTTGAGTTCTTCTTAGTGAGACAGATATTTTGGCATACTCTGCCTTAGGTGTGGACACAGGTGGAGTACGGTCGGGTTGGTTTTGCCTTAAAACCCAACCGGGCCCCTGAGACCAAAAAGCCAATAACTCTCAGACCGGGCGTCCGATCGACGCGCCGTCTGCGACGTTGAGTTCCTGTTGATGATACAGAACTTTTGGATACATCAACTATGGGATATGTGACAGTTGATGTATCAACCTCTCGGCTCGTGGAGCGCACCCTCCCGAACAAGCTTTCTGTGTGCGGGAACCCTAGTGCTGGTTGCGACTGCTACTGTGACTATGACGACGACTGTGCAGAGATCCTCAGTGGATTCGACGACGACGACTACAGCACTCAGCGATCCTATGTGGATCAGTGCTACCGATCCTGTGTGGGTCCGGTCCTGTCTGGGTCAGCGCTCAGCGGTTCTGTGTGAGCCAGCACCTATAGATCCCGTGTGGGTCCGATCCTGTGTGGGTATTTGCGGGGGTTAGTTTCCTACCGATACTGTGTGGGTCTTTGCAGGGGTTAGTACTTATCGATCCTTTGTGGGTCCGACGACTTAGATGGATCAGTAATCATCTCTATCGTCTTTCGAATAAGTATACCTGTGTGAGCTGAATCCTGTTTACATTCCTGTGTGGATTGTTTTGTGCTATCCTGTGTGGATTATGTTTACTTTCCTGTGTGGAATACATATACTTTCCTGTATGGACTCAGTTGTACATGGGATGGAAGGTTTCAGCGTATTGGAAATTGTTGACTTAGGTATATGTATTGGCATATACCTAAGTAGTGTCGGTTGTCACTTCGTGATTGTATCTTTCCTTTGTGGTTTATCCTTTGTGGATTTTGGGAGACCTTCAGGGGTCTCGAGGTCCCTACTGAGTAGCTTATACTCACCCCTGCACGGGCTATGCACGTACTACATTGTGTTGGTTGCAGACGACGGACATCGTTGATCGTGGTTGAGGCTCGTAGAGCAGTACGGTACCTGGAGGTAGACCACTGGGCGGGACATGCACGGAGCGGACGACGGGACCCGAGGAGCAGAGGAGCTATCTGTACAGACCCTTCAGGTGGGATTTCTAGTGGAAAGCTCGGCGTAGCAGCTTTTACTTTTCAGTTGTTGTTTTCCCTTTTGAGTTGTACTTTACTTTCAGTTTGGGTTTGTATACTGGCCCACTTACTTTTCCACACTTACAGTTGTACTCTGTTTTTACTTAGTGTTTACTTTTCTGTTTGCTTACTCGGTGGTGCTTTTTTACTTTACAAAGGCAATGACATCCCTTTTTATCGGGATTTACGCATTGGTGCTAGTCGCTAGCCCCTGGCCTATGGAAGGTGGGGTTGGGGTAGTCATGACACGGGCCCCGAGGATGGGTCGTGACAAATTGGTATCAGAGGAGTTCGGTTCTACCACGAACTCTGATATTTTCTATGTGAAGCAATAGTGTTTAGCGTATTGAGTGTGGCTATCAGTCCAGGGAGTCCAGTGTTGGTGCGGAGGCCGGCGTATCTGTACACCAAGACCCTGACTTCTGATTTCTGTTATAATGCACGAAAACATTGATTGCGTGTGTGTTTCAAGTTTTCTTTGTGATTACTTTGTATCAGCTCACCAGGTATACTGTTCTGACCGTGGCGCACTAGTTTCCTTTTCAGGATGGCCCCACGACGGCAGCCAGCTAGGGTTCCGAGAGTCGAGCGTGACGACAGCCCACTGAGCGACGAGGCCTCGGTGCAAGGCCCTATGTCAGCAGTGGCACCGGCGGTAGCTCTGCCCGCTGAGCCACCGATGCTTCCAGCACCGGTTGCTGACAATGCACATCGCATCATTGCACTGCATGAGTTCCAGCGCCAGCGACCGCCCAGGTTCCACGGGGAGATGGACCCACAGGTAGCCGAGGACTGGCTGGAGGCAGTGGTACGAGTTTTCAGGCTAGTGAGGACACCAGCAGACCTCATGGTGATCCTCGCTGCGAGCCTACTGCACGCAGCAACGGGCCGATGGTGGAGCTTGATGTACCAGGTGCACGATGAGGCATCTCTACTTTGGACAGACTTTGAGATCCTCTTCCGCTCGGAGTTCAGCCCAGCCACCCTCCGTGCGGTGCATATTTAGGAGCTTTTTCAGTTGCGGCATGGCAGCATGACGGTCGCTCAGTACTCGGCGAGATTTACCAATCTATCGCGCAACTCGACCGATATGGTACGAGACCCATTCTTTCAGACCCGGACCTTTGAGAAGGGATTGAGACACGAGATCAGGGAATCGCTGATATCTCTCTGCATTCCGACTCAGACATGAGTACTGGAGCATTCCCTTTTGATCGAGAGTTTTCTTGCTGAGTCTACACCAGCACCGAGACCCACCGCAGGGTGGCATGTAGCAGAGTCTTCTGCAGCAGGCAGTCGACGGATGACTCTTGGGTCCAGGCAGACCAGACCCTCAGGCAGACGACCTCAGGACACTGGCTCAGCAGGGCGGGGCACACAACGCGGAGCCAGTCTTTCGAGAGGGAAAAAATGTTACTCGTGCGGCGGGCATGGCCACATGGCTCGGGACTGCCCGACCCGCCATGCTGAGGAGCATCAGACGGTTGAGGGACCACTGAGGAAGAGACAGAGGGTCGACTGTGGTGGTCTACAGGGAGGAGACGGACGAGGCATGGGAGATGGACAAGTAGCAGGTGGTGGTCGACGCTTTGAGGCTTTACCACCACCACCACCACCAGGAGGTCCACCCCGACCACAGGGAGCTGGCGGCCAGAGACATGCACAGCTCTAGGAAGCTTCATCCTACTACCACGGTGTGCCCGAGATGATTCGAGGTACTATCTGTGTCTATTCCACCTTTGATGCAGTACTTATAGACATAGGAGTGAGTCGCTCTTTCATAGCCACTGCCCTTGTTCGGAGCTCGGAGATTCCGACAGAGCCATTCCCTCAATCCTTACGGCTAGAGACTCCTACGAGAGCAGACTCGATGATTATGCACTTGTTCCAGCAGTGTGAGCTTACTCTAGGAGGTGAGAGCTTTGGCTAGGATCTTCTTGTAGAGGCGTCGAGGCCTTACGACATCATCTTGGGCATGGATTGGTTATCTACGGTCCATGCACAGATTGACTGTTTTAGGCATAAAGTGCGATGTGTACGCACCGACGGGAGCAGGTTCACCTTCACTAGCGATAAGGGAGCCTTTGCAACACAGGATGGACTTCTGCGGAGGAGAGGACATCCCATCACTCATCAGTTGGCTATCCTCATCCTAGGTGCAGATGACATGCAGAGTCCTGGTTTTCCTGCAGTGGTGGATCAGTTTGCGGATGTTTTTCCCGACGACGTTCCAGGGTTACCTCCTCGCAGAGAGGTAGACTTTTATATTGACCTGTTTCCCGGGACAACCCCGATATCGACTCCAGCATATCGGATGGCCCCCACCGAGCTTCGAGAACTACGGGTACAGTTGGGGGACTTGCAGGGCAAGGGGTTTATCCGACCCAGTGTTTCACGCTGGGCTTCCCCGATATTGTTCGCCAAGAAGGCAGATGGGAGTTTGCGACTTTGTGTCGACTATCGTCACCTGAAATAGGTGATAGTGAGGAACAAGTATCCGCTAACAAGGATTTATGACCTCTTTGATCAGCTGAAGGGAGCATGGTGGTTCTCAAAGATAGACCTCAGGTCAGGCTATCATCAGCTCAGAGTTTGAGACGAGGACGTGCAGAAGACGTCCTTCAGATGTCGGTATGGCCACTATGATTTCTTGGTTATGCCATTCGGTGTAACCAATGCTCCAGCAGTGTTCATGGACCTCATGAACAGGATCTTTCATCCATACCTCGATCGATTTGTCGTGGTCTTCATCGACGACATTTTGATCTATTCGACGACTGAGGAAAAGCATGCCTACAACTTATGAGTTGTACTAGACACACTCCGAGAGCACCATCTTTATGGTAAGGTCTCGAAGTGCCAGTTCTAGATACGTGAGGTCCACTTCTTGGGTCACGTCATCTCTAAGGCGGGAGTTGCAGTGGATCCTATGAAGATCGAGGCAGTGTTAGTTTGGGAGACACCCAGGAGCGTGACGGAGGTGCAGAGTTTCTTGGGATTAGCTGGATACTACTGGAGATTTGTGCCAGACTTCTCCAGAGTTGCGGCACCACTATTAGTTTTGACGAAGAAGGGGAAACCCTTCGTGTGGTCAGACAGATGTCAGCAGAGCTTCTAGGAGATGAGGACGAGAATAACCAGCACACCTATCTTTAGGTTGCCTGAGGAGGGAGTAGGGTACGTAGTCTACTGCGATGCATCAGGGACCAGACTCGGGTGTGTTCTGATGTAGGAGCGGGCAGTGATCGCCTATGGATCACGACAGTTGAGGCCACATGAGTAGAACTACGCTACTCATGACCTAGAGTTATCAGCAGTTGTATTCTCTATGAAGACATGGAGACACTACCTGATGGGAGAGCATTTTACAGTCTTTTCTGACCATCAGAGTCTCAGGTACATCTTCTCTCAGAAGGAGCTGAACCTGAGACAGCGGCGATGGCTCGAGTTCTTCCAGGACTATGACTTTGAGATAGTCTATACTCCTGGGAAGGGGAATGTAGTAGCCGATTCCCTCAGCAGGAGGACGGGCATACATATACTTGGGGAGGCGTCAGATCAGCTAGCCGCTTTGCATATATCCTTCATGGATAGAGATGGAGCATCCTTCATTCAGTCTATCACAGTCACTCCTCCACTTCTACAGCGGGTCAGAGAGGCACATCGTGGAGATGCTGACTGTGAGGCACGACATGCATAGATATCTTCAGGACATGCACCTAATGGTTTCTCCCTTGGATCAGAGCACGAAATACTTTTTAGAGGACGTACCTTGGTACCAGTTGCTTTACGGGAGGAGGTGATGAGAGATTTTCACACTTCTCCTTTGGCGGTACATCCTTGAGTGGCGAAGATGTACCAGGATCTCAGACGACAGCACTGGTGGCCGAGCATGAAGAAGTCTGTGGCAGAGTTCATTTCTCGATGCCTCATCTGCCAGCAGGTGAAGGCAGAGCATCAGGTACCAGTAGGCTTGGTACGTCCCTTGGAGGTTCCAGAGTGGAAGTGGGATGACATATCAATGTACTTTGTGACTGGACTTCCACGCACTTCCAGAGGTCACGACTCCATCTAGGTGATTTTCGACCGACTCACCAAGTCATCTCACTTCTTACCCATCAGAGAGCAGGGCTCAGTGGAGAGCTTGGGGCGCCCTTATGTTCAGGAGATTGTACGGATTCACGGTGTTCCATCTACTATCATCTCTGATCGAGATGCTCGCTTTACTTCCCGGCTTTGGAAGGGGTTGCAGGAGGTGTTCGGGACACATCTATGTCTGAGCACAGTCTTTCACCCTCAGACGGATGGTCAGATGGAAAGGACCATTCAGACTCTCGAGGACATGCTCCGCGCATGTGTCCTAGACTTTGGTCGTAGCTGGGAGGACCACCTACCCATGGTGGAGTTCGCGTACAACAACAGCTACCACTCCACCATCGAGATGGCACCATACGAGGTGTTGTACGACTGACCTTGCAGATCTCCTTTGTGCTGGACAGACCATGGGGAGTCAGCAGTTGTGGGACCAAAGATGTTCCAGGCCACGACAGAGAAGGTCCAGGTCATCCAGGAGCGGATGAGGACAGCTCAGAGCTGGCAGAAGTCATACGCTGATAGGAGGCGGGGGCCACTAGAGTTCGAGGATGGAGACCACGTCTTCTTGCGTGTCTCACCTCGATGTGGTTTACGGAGATTTAGCCGAGGCGGAAAGTTATCTCCGCGCTTCATCGGACCATTCCAGGACCTCAACAGGATTGGCGAGGTGGCTTATCGTTTGGCTCTACTACCTTAGATTCACTAGGTGCATTACGTCTTCCACGTATCTTAGCTGAGGAGATACGTGCACGACCCGATACACATCATTGACCATGGGGAGATTGACGTTGACGATGGGGTGACTTTTGTGGAGGTCCCAGTGGAGATTGAGGATCGACAGGAGCGGGTCCTACGTGGACGGTCGATTCCTCTAGTGTGCATCAGATGGCAGCACTGGAACCTTCAGGAGATCACTTGGGAGCGAGAGGCTCAGATGTGTGCCCAGTACCCAAATTTGTTTCCCTAGGTTTGATGTATCTTTACGGGGATGTAAAGCCCTGAGGTGGGAGTAATGTAAAGACCCGTAAAATTCAAGGGAAATTTTTCATTAATTTTCTTTGGAATTTTACAAGAGTGTGGTTACTGACGGCACCTGATTCCAAGTTTCGGTGTGCCCGGAATCAATTTCCCATGTTTGGCTCGGGTACGTTGAGTGAACGAATGAGCGGGAATTTCTAACTTTTGAACCGGTGCCCGGAATCGAATTCCGAGGGCACCGATGGAACCGCAACGCCGGTAATTGCTTAGTAACTCCTATTTCGGAGTTGCGTTTACACGAGTGTTGATAATAAAAATTGTGGAAGTTTTTTTATAATTACACTACAATTATTATTATTTTACTCTAAGTGTTAGCTCTTGATGGATGTTGGGTAACCACCCAACCTCCCTTGGGAGGTTATGAGGGTGGTGGGGCCCACAAGAACCCCACCCCTTGATATCCACTAACCCCCCTCAACACTCACTTTAATTTTTGTTAACTTATGTTATAACTTATAAATTAAATGTAATAAGTTTAATGAGGTGAGTTGTGTGTGGTTATTGAATTTCAAACATTCGAAATTCAAATGGTAGGTTGTGTTGATAAAATAATACTTAGTCTTATTTTATTATGTTAGAGTTTTGCAACCTTGAGAGGATTGGGGAAGCATCTTCTTCTTCTTCAACCTCAACGAAGAACGCGAAGAACACCATTCTTCAACGAAGAACTTCTCCGCCGAATAACATGGTTCTTCCACGTCGCCGTATCCGCGACGCGATGTTCTTCTTCCGTGTCGTCTCTTCCGCGAAGGTTTTCCGCGACGGAATCGCCGTCAACGACTTCAAATCCTCGTTTCACGACGTCGACATTCTCCCGCGATGCCCGACCTCCGCGACGCTCGTCATCCGCGGATCGTTGACGAACACCGTTCCTAAAACGAGGTAGGGGATTATATTATTTAATTATTTCCGTTCATGATTCTAGTTTATCGATTATCGTGGATTTTTTCGACTAGTTGATCTCGTTTAAAAAGAGGGGGGCCGGACCGCACAAACACGGACGAACCCCACTCCTATCGTCATGTTTGATTCTTTGTGAATGGAACGGAACGGCGTGGTGCCGTCGCACCATGCGGGAATCACACGACATGTATTATGCGACGTCGTCGCGCCGCGCCGTGGAAAGAAGTCTATGAACGCGACGTCGTCGCGCCGCGTCGAAGGAAATCGGAGGCTCCGCGGCCAGAGTAGGGCCGGGGCGAAGGGGCGCGGTGCCGCCGCACCGTGCCGGACGACAAGGGCCACGGCCGGTTCCGGGCCGCGGCGGAGCAAGGTGACTGGCGGCCTGAGAAAGGCCGCGCCGAAGGGGCGAGGTGTCGTCGCACCGCGCCGGACGACAGGGGCCACGACCGGTTCTGGGCCGCGGCAGAGCAAGGTGACCGGCGACCGGACCGGGCCGCCGGTGATGTATCTGGAAGGGGACCGGCCACCGCCGGTCCCGTTGAGAAGGAGCCGGACGGCCAGGTCTGGCCAGCCGGAAAGGGGAGGGGCCGGGGGAATTAAATTCCCCCGGCCGGTTGAAACGGCCACCCATAAATTGGGGGGGGGGGGTTACACAAGGGGGGCAGGCGCCCCCCCCCCCATTTTCCAACAGCTCGGCCGAAGGCCGAGATGGCAGCGCGCTGGGCGCGCTGGCCCCAGCCGGACCGGCACCTGGCTGATCGGCCAGGCCGGGCCGTGCCGTGCTAGGCCGACCCTGTCCGGAGCGGGTCGACCTGGTTGGGGCCAACCGGGGGGTCTCGGGCAGGGTCGGTTCGGGCCCGAAACCCCCATTATCGGACTGTTTGGGTTCAAATGCCCATAACTCGGGCTACGGACCTCCGATCGATGCACCATCAGCGGTGACACGATCCATGGAACGAGACGGTCGTTTCGGTATATCGCACTCAAGGTTTTGGAATACTTTGAGTTCGGCCGAGTTGGTTCGTACATGAAACCAACCGGGCCGTCAGAGCGGAAAGGCTCATATCTTGAGCTACGAACGTATGAATGACGTGCCGTCGACTTTGTTGAGTTCCTCTTAGTAAGACGGATCTTTTGGCATACTCCGCCCATGGTTTGGACGCAGGTGGAGTACGGTCGGGTTTGTTTTTCCTTAAAACCCAACCGGGCCCCTGAGACGAAAAAGCCAATAACTCTCAGACCGGGCGTCCGATCGACGCGCCGTCTGCGACGTTGAGTTCCTGTTGACGATACGGAACCTTTGGATACATCAAATATGGGATATGTGACAGTTGATGTATCAGCCTCTCGGGTCATGGAGCGGACCCTCCTGAACGTGCTTGCTGTGTGCGGGAACCCTAGTTCTGGCTGCGACTGCTACTGTGACTGCGACGACGACTGTGCAGAGATCCTCAGTGGATTCGACGATGACGACTACAACACTCAGCGATCCTATGTGGATCAGTGCTACCGATAATGTGTGGGTCCGATCCTCTGTGGGTCCGCGCTCAGTGGTACTGTGTGAGCCAGTGTCTATAGATCTTGTGTGGGTCCGATCCTGTGTGGGTCTTTGCGGGGGTTAGTTTCCTACCGATCCTGTGTGGGTCTTTGCGGGGGTTAGTACCTATCGATCCTTTGTGGGTCCGAAGAATTAGATGGATCAGTGATCATCTCTATCTTCTTTCAAAGAAGTATACCTGTGTGAGCTGAATCCTGTTTACTTTCTTGTGTGGATTTTGTTCTGCTATCCTGTGTGGATTACATTTCCTTTCCTGTGTGGAATACGTATACTTTCCTGTGTGGACTGAGTTGTACATGGGCTCGGAGGTTGGAGTGTATTGGAAATTGATGACTTAGGTATATATATGGGAATATACCTAAGAAGTGTCGGTTTTCTCTTAATGATTGTATCTTTACATTGTGGTTTATCCTTTGTGGATTTTGGGACACCTTCAGGGGTCTCGGGGTCCCTAATGAGTAGCTTATACTCACCCTACACGACCTATTCCCACACTACATTGTGTTGGTTGCAGAAGACGGACATCGTTGATCGTGGTTGAGGCTCGCAGAGCAGGACGGTAACTAGAGGTGGACCACTGGGCGGGACGTGCTTGGAGCGGACGGTGGGATCCGAGGAGCAGAGGAGCTATCCGTACCCACCCTTCAGGTGGGAATTCCAGTGGATAGCTCGGCGTAGCATCTTTTACTTTTCAGTTGTTGTTTTCCCTTTCTAGTTATACATTACATTCAGTTTGGGTTTGTATACTGGCCCACTTACTTTTCCGCACTTACATTTGTACTCTGTTTTTACTTAGTGTTTACTTCTCCGTTTGCTTACTCTGTGGTGCTTTTTTACATTACTAAGGAAATGCCTTCCCTTTTTACCGAGATTTACGCCTTGGTGCTAGTCGCCAGCCCCTGGCATATGGAAGGCGGGCTTGGGGTAGTCGCGGCTCGGGCCCCGAGGACGGGTCGTGACAAATATTACGATGGACTTTGTCATGGGGCTACAGAAGACTCCTGGAAGGAACGATGCAATATGGGTCATTGTTGATCGTCTTACCAAGTCAGCACATTTTCAAACTATAAGAAAAAATCTACCACTGTAATTTCTAGCAAGACTATATATTTATGATGTTTCAAGACTTCATGGAATACCCCTATCAATTGTTTCTGATCGCGCTCCCCATTTTACTTCATGATTTTGGAAGAGTTTTCAGAAATCCCTGGATACTGAACTTCATTTGAGCACTGCCTACCACCCTCAGACAGACGGACAATCATAACGGACTATTAAAACCTTAGAAGACATGTTGATATCTTTCTCACTTGACTTTCAGGGTATGTGGGATCAATATTTACCTTTGGTTGAATTTTCCTATAATAATAGCTTCCATTCAAGTATTCAGATGGCACCATATGAAGCGTTATATGGAAAGAGATGTCGCATACCAACTTGTTGGGATGACGTTGGTGAAAGAAAACTTGTTGGTCCAGAACTGGTGGAGGAAACAATGGAAAAGGTGAAGGTAATCCAAAATCACATCAAAGCAGCTCAAATTAGGCAGAAGAGATATGCCAATAATTCAAAGAAGGATTTGGAATTTCAAGCCGGTGATCATGTTTTCCTGAAGTTATATCCATGGAAGGAAGTCATATGTTTTTGTACGAAAGGTAAATTGAGTCCCAGGTACACCGGGCCTTTCGAAATTCTAGAACGAATTGGGGATGTAGCTTACCGATTGGAAATTCCGCCAAGTCTCTCCAAAGTTCACGATGTGTTCCACGTATCTCTATTAAGGAAATACATGCCTGACCCAACTCATCTACTCACCTACGAGGAATTAGAAATGGAACCTGATCTGTCTAATTGTGAGGATCCCATCAAGATTCTTGATAAAAGAGAACAACTGCTGAGAAATCGGACGACACGTATGGTAACAGTTTTGTGGAGAAACCATATGATGGAAGAGGCAACATGGGATCCCGAGGAACTTATAATGAAGAACCACCCGAGTGTTTTCATGCGGTAGTATTCTAGAAATTTCAAGGACGAAATTTTTTGATGTAGTGGAGAATGTAACACCCCATGCTTCTATGGTACGCTTCTCTTTGAATAATGTGATAGCGTGTGTTGTACACAACATCGAGTTCTATCACACAACAACCAATCAAACTAGACGTTATGAATAGTAATACCTACTTTTTGAAATTTTATATATTTTATATTTCAAAATGGACTTCATTTTTGGATTCGGAATATCGAAATTATCTTAAGTGGAATTTTTGGTATTTTTCTGAGAACTTCCAATTTTAATGAATAGTAAAAAATACTTAAAATGAACTTTTTTAATCAAAATAATTTATATTGATAAATTATATTATTGAGTAGTTTTAAAGTATAATTAGAATATATTTTTACCATTTTATCCAATGGTGTTCATTAGAATTAATTTCACTTTGAAATTGGACATAAACAATTGTCAATCTTTTGATATATATTGTTTCTTAAAAACACGCTATTTGTTGTAACATTGGGAATTATTTATAAAATTAATTAATGCAACTTATATTTTTGAAATTTTGTAAAATAGAAATCATTTTTGAATTCGTAAAATCAATTATAGCTTAGGGTGAAATTTTGGCATTATTCTGAAAACCTTCAATTTTTGATGAATAGTGAAACCACTAAGTGGTAGTTAAAAAACTGAATTTATCATAAAACATAATTTTACCACTTCTGTGAGTTGAATTTCAAAAATCCCAGAGACATGGTTAATATCATGTTGTAAAATTTGGTTCAATGAGATGAAAATAATATTTGGTGAATAGTAACTTTTTACTTTTATTTTCCACGGTTAAAAGTAAATAGGGTAATTAATTGAAAAAATGATATTAATATTACCCTAAAACATGTACTTATTCTATTGGAAAAGTGTATCTTGACCAAAAACAAACATATGAATAAAATATTATCATTTAGGTCCACTTGGATTAGATTAGGACATTTATTATTTTTTAATTCAAAGAAGAGTTAAAAGAGTTAAACTCAAAGTTTATTTACTAAAACATTTTTAATATAGGATTATACATAAGATAAATTCTATTGTAAATATTAATTATAAATCTAAAATAATTTCCTACATAATTATATTTTATTTATAATTTTTATACTTTAAAAAATTTAATTTATTTATGACACAATGATGATGAAGTAATTACCTAATTAATGATAAATTGGAATAATTGATATTATAAATACCCAAATAAATGTAATTTGAGACTTTTTATAAATACCAATAATTTTATAGGACAATATGACATATTAGGAATGATTTAATTATCTTTTTTTGAAGTAATCATTCTGTTATAATTTTTACAAAAATCTATTATTGAATAGTGTCAAAACTGACATAAAAGTTTTTTTAAAACAAATATTATATTATTAATTGATTTTAAATTCCTAAAGATCTAAGGTTCGTCCAAGAGACTTACATCATGATATTTGTATCATTAATTGATCAATTGGGGGTCTCTTGTGTGTATATAGTAAGTTTATTAACCATATAATATAAAAATACAAAGAGACATTGTAAAAGTGAAAAAAATTAACTAAGAGTTAATACTTAAATATAAGGTTAGTATAGTAACCCAAACCTGTATAAATTATATTTGTTGAGTCGTTTTCGACCCATAAAAACCTTAAACATTAAATAATCTACTTTGGAGACCTTAGAAACCGAATATGAATTTATTATAAAATAATATTTCTAGCTTTTCCAAAGGTGTCCCTCCCCCCTCTTATAAAAGGGCACTCCTCCTTCTCATTAATTCACTGCTTCAAAGCCTTTTGGTTTGGCCAACCTCTGCCCAAATACTCTCTCAACATCCCTCAATTCATCCTAGAGGCCTTCATTTAGTCATAAAACCAACTTCATGAGCCCTTTTGATCAAATCAAAAGGAAGAACCCGAAGAAGAGGTAATGTTTTCACCACCCTTTTTCAAATTAAATTCTTCGTCAACTTCTTCTTTCATTGTTATTAAATAATGAATCTAGTATCTCCTATATACTATAATTTTATTATAAATATGGTAAAACCTTATTCAGTATTCTATCCATCGTTTGAATGACATTTCACCATACATGCGTACATACGGCTTACCGTCTCCGCGTCGTGGTGTAATGATTATTCAATATATTATTATATGGATGGCTATAATAATGATTTATAATTCATGTAAATAAAAAATATAACATGATAATGATTCTGTATATACGATATACCATCCAATTATATATTATTTTAATATCAAAATAATTATATTGTCGCTCGTGCGTACGTACGGACTACCGTCTCCATGAACGCGATGAGATTCATTCTCCAACGTATCCATTCAAGTATAATTATCATTTGATGATTTAAAAATAATGTTTAAGGACTTGATATCATTTTGGATATGAATAATATACAACCTATAAATGACAAACATGTCTTACGTAACAAAACATATAAAAGAAAATGAGTAAGTTAACACCCGAAACAACGATAATACTAAGATATTATTAACAAATCAATGTTAAAAGATCATATATGATATCATATTAATATATATGATTCTTGTATAATTTAGTTACAATTATTTCACCATTATAAAGGAGGTTAACCTACCACCAACCAAGGAAAAGTACAAGGTAAGGGTTTATTTCGCAATCTCTTCATTATCTGAGGTTGTTTATATGTAATAATCTACTGGGACTTTATTATCATCTACATCTATGTTTCTTAAAAATGTATTTCAAAACATTTTTACTATTTACTAGAATATGGGTTATAGTCATTTATACCCGTGTTGACTATTATAAGTGGTTTATAAAATAATCTTTCCATCATTTTCCAAACAAGGTCCTTTTTATCCTTTTCGACATTATTAAGGTAAGAATGTTTTTTTAACTTATACGGGGGGTGCGGCTATTTTCCGCCATTATAAAATCATCGAAGCTTCCATTACAAGATTATATGAATATTTTCAAAGAAAATGTTTTATTTTATAAATATATAACTCTTAAATGATTTAAAAATAGAAAGAGATATTTCTTTAAAAAGAGTTTTGATTTCATCTATGTCAACATCCTTTGATGGATTTTATGCTTATTTGAAGTTGATTTATTATGATGAAAAACATCTATATTGTATTGAAGGTTTTGTGATATATTTGACAGTGGATGTGTTATTTTTATACCATTCATGGTTTATGGATGAAATATTTATATTTCATATGCTAGTTTTAATACGAATGTTTATGTTATATTTAAACCGTTTCATATGGGAATGCATTGGACATAATATGTGACGGGTGGAGCCCGCTATAGCTCCTCGATGCATCGATAGGTATCATGAGACAAACTACTGTCTTGGCATAAGGCCGTGGAAAAATCTTATTTGTAGTCTTGGCATGGGGCCTTGGCTATGTGGTTATGATAGTATGGAATTATGCATTTCATCATTATGAAAGTGGTTATTGATATTGCATGAGATTATTCGATGTCCCGACCCGTCCTTGGGGCCCGTGCCGTGACTACCCCAAGCCCGCGTTCTATAGGCCAGGGGCTGGCGACTAGCACCAAAGGTGTAAATCCCGATAACTGGGAAGGCATTGCCTTTATAAAAGTAAACAAAACACCACAGAGTACAAGCAGAAGTAAAACACGAAGTACATAGAGAAGTTATGAAAGGTAAATGGGCCAGAATACAAACCCAAATGAAAGTACAACTATAACTGAACAAAGTACAACATAAGAAGACAACAGCTCGAAGATCGGAAGAGACTCCTGGGTCGTCCTCCTCGGATCTGACCTGAAGGGTAGGTACAGACGGCGCAGCTCCTGGATCGTCCACCATGGATCCTACCTGAAGTGTAGGTACAGATAGCCTCAACAACGCTCTCGCCCATCAACCTCGTCCATGTGTCATCTTGTCACGAAGTCCACCTCCGGATACTGACTCATCGTGTGGTCCACCTCCGGGTACCGTCCAGTCCTCGAACACTCGGCCTCCGTCAGAACTGTCTGTCGTCTGCAACCAACTCAACAAGGTGCGGGCATAGCCCGTGCAGGGTTGAGTATAATGATACTCAGTAGGAACCCCGAGACACTCAAGGTCTCACTAAAACCAACATGGATAACCACAAATATGATCTCAACAGATAACCTTTACTTAGGTATATTTCCATGCATATAACGAAGTTATCATGTAACCCATCTCAATCATGAGGAAAACACCAAGATCATGAAATCAACTGATAACCACTACCCATGTATATTCCCATACATATACCTAAGTTATCAAGTGACCCATCTCAATCATGAGGTAAACACAAAGGTCAAAAGTCTTAGCTCAAACCAAGAATTTCATTATCGAAACCGTAACTGCTGAAGAGCCCCATCTCTGGAGTGTACAGTGGTCCTGTCACGACTCCGAGGTACTGCTCACTATCCTAAGACTGCTGAGGTACTCCTCCTGTCGAGTACCGCGGGCTAGCCACCCAAACACAGTAGTGCTTTCCGCAGGGGTATGCCACCCAAACACAGTTGTGCACACCCCCTAGTAGCCTACAGAGGTACTCTCCGGACGAGTACCGCGGGTATGCACTGTCACACAGGTAGTTCTCCGTCCTCCATGGGTCTTCACCCAAACAAAGTAGTGCTTCGTCCACTGGGCTAGTCGACTCACTCTAAGTTGAGTCGATCAAGTGTTCGTTAGGTCTTAGTCGGCCACACGGTCTCTGTACTCCTTACGCTCGTCTCTGGGAGGGTCCTCTCCATGAGCTATAGGTCGATACTACAAGTATCTCAAAGTCCCACAAAGAAGTGTCACAAAGAACCGCCTCGTCATAGGGGTCTCAATGCAACAAACGACGTGTCAACCGGACGCCTGGACTGTGAGTTATTAGCCTTTTCGTCCCCGGGGCCCGGTTGGTTTCGTGTGCGAACCGAACCGGACGTATCTCAACTGTACCCCGAACTCTTATAGGGTATACTCATAGGGACCGTTTCTCAATGTGATCACCAACGCCACTGATGGTTCGTCAAACGGACGTCTGGTCGGAAAGATAACAGTTTTTCCGTTCGAAGGGCCCGGTTGGATTTCGGGTACAATACAACCCATCCACTATCCAATAGCAACCAAATCTCAGGCGATGTATTCCAAAAGATCCGTCTCATCAAGAAGAAATCAACGAGAAAGACATCGCTTCAATCAGATGCCCGGTCTGTGAGTTATTGGCTTTTTCGTTCCAAGGGCCCGGTTAGTTTCGCGAGCGAACCAACCCGACCTCACTCCGACGACATCCAAACCTCGAGCGGAGTAAGCCAAAATATCTGTATCACTTAGAGGAATCCCACAAAGTTGACGGCACATCAATCGGACGTTCGGAGCTCATGATATAAGCGGTTCTGCCCCAAGGGCCTGGTTGGTTTCGTATCCGATCCAACCTGGCCGAACCCAAAGTGTTCTGAATCATTGAGTGTGATAAACCGAAACGACCGTCTCGATCCAAGGATCGTATCGCCGCTGACGGTGCGTCGATCGGAGGTCTATAGCTCATGATATGGGCGAATGACCGTGAGGGTTCCGAAAACGGGGGTTTCAGGCCCGGACCAACCCGGCCCGAGACCCCCATGGGTCGGCCCGAACCGGGTCGACCCGACCCGGGTGCGGGTCCAGCCCGGCCCGGTCTGCCCAAGCCGGCCCGGCTCGGCCGGGGGTTCGGCCGAACGGCCAAACCGTGCGGGGGGCGCTGCCCCCGCGTAAAGAGTCGCGGCCCCGCGGTTGGGGCCGCCCGTGCCAGCGGACGCGGCAGCCGGCCGTGTCCCGCCACTCCCCTCCGGTCCCACGCGGTCGCGGGACCGCGCTCCGCCGCCGCGGCTTCATCCACGGCGGATTCTTCCTACGGGGCTCCGGGCGCCGCCGCCCCCGAGGGTCGGCGCCGCCGCACCAGCGAGGAGCACCGGCAGGGGCTTCCGCGGACCACCAGACGCGCTCCGATGGTCCGATTCGCCTCTGGTCTTCGCCAGTGGTCACCCTGGGATCCGACCTTCACTGCAAAGATCCCACAATGCCTGTACGGCTTCGTTTTTCATCGCCCGTCATTCCGCACGTCAATTAACAAAATGTGCCCTCTATGTGGTTCTCCAGTGTGACGAGATGGCGCCGCGCCCCTTTGTCGTGGCCCGACTCCATCCACGGATGTCTTTGGGTTTCTCCGATGCGGTGCGACGGCGTCGCGTCCTTGTTCATTTTCACGACGCGGCGCGATGGCGCCTCACATTCCTTGTCGCACGTTTCCGCTTGGTGCGAAGGTACCGTGCCATTCCCATTTCAATCCACAAAAGAAACCCACAAGGATAAGGAGGAGGGTTGGTTGTGTTTCTATGGTCAGGCACCCTCTCGTTAATTTATAACAAATGGTCATATTTTACGAAGATCGTAAAGGTAATAATCACGAACAAATTAAATAATAATCCTCAACATCAATCTGCATGAACGAACGATCCACGGATGAACCTGGAATTGGTTGGTCCACGCTCATCGTTCTTTTCTAAAAAGATAAGATAACACCAAAATAAATTCCCCTACCTTGATAAATGATGTCGCACGTCGGGCGTCGCGGAAAATGGCGTCGTGAGGAAAGAATTCGTAGGTGACGTCGGAGTGCGTCTAATGCGGCGTCTCCTCACTTGTCGCGGAGAAGAGAAAAGATGGCAGGTCGATCGGTCTTCGCGGAACTGGTGTTCTTCATCAAAGAAGATGTCGTTATTCGTCGAGAAGGAAGTCCTCTTCTTCTTCACAAGAATTCTCTCCCAATCATCCTTAGCACAACGAAAGCCCTCCCAAAAATAAAATAATAAGCTACCCTCGATATTTTATTAACACAAGCCATTAAAAATTTCAAAACTCAAAACACTTAATTAATTAATTGAGTAGGTTCAATTAATTAATTTGTGTATGTTGGCAAGAGTTAAGAGAGGTAGAGATAAGGTCCTCTTAAATTTTAGGAGAGTTAAAGAGGGATTTCTTTGAGAGTTACAAATTAATGAGGGGGGGGGTTATGAGAGATATGTGAAGTTGTAAGGTTGGGGCTCGTGTGGGCCCCACCTCACTATTATCCTCACATGGGTAGTTAGGTGCCCCACCCCAACTCTCCCATGTAGGATATAGCTACTTAGATACAAAAAATAAAATTGTTCCACAATTTTATTCACTTCATATATAACCCACAAATTTTAACTTCCTCTCCCGAGCAAATGAAACTGCGGTAAGGGTCCCCTTAAGTGATTACCGGCGTTGCGAGTTCATCGATGCCCTCAGATTTCAATTCTGAGCACCGGTTCAAAAGTTAGAAAAACCCGCTCGTTGGTTCACTAAACGTACCCGAGCTAAATTTCGGAAAATGATTCCAGGCACACCGGGCCTCGGAATCAGGGGCCGTCAGAAACTGCGTTCTTGTAAAATTACAAAGAAAATTAAGAAAAAATTTTCCTTGAAATTTCCAGGTCTTTACATTACTCCCACCTCAGTGATTTACGTCCCCGTAAAGCTTCAACACAAACTAGGGTCACAAAAGCGGTAATGAGCACGCACCCGAGCCTTCAACTCCCATGTGCTTACCTGGAGATTACATACTACCAAAGAAAGCGCACCTGAGGAATCGACCATACTCATAGGATCCGCTCATGTCGATCCTCGATCCCTACTAGACCTCTGTGTAAGTAACCCCATCTCCATCGTCCTGCTCCTCATGGTCGATGATATGCAAATGGTCGAGCGCGTATCTCCTCAGTTGAGATACCTGGAAAACGTCGTGCACCTGGTGCAACTGAGGTGGATGGGTCAAGCGGTAAACCACCTCGCCTACCCAGATGAGGACCTAGAAAGGTCCGTTTAACCTCAGAGATAACTTGCAGCCCTGGACACATCTCCGTAAACCTCATTGAGGTGAGACTCGTATAAGGATGTGATCGTCATCCTCGAACTCTAGAGGTCTCCAATTCCTGTTAGAACTGAAACTCAAACGACTGTTGCCATGAGGGTATGGTTGAATGACTCAAGAGTGATCGGTCGCACCCTCTTGTGAAAGAGTTTATCCTGTGCTGCCTGGGGTTTCCTTTTCACCGACCAAGGAAAACCCATCCTGACATTTGCCTAAAACAATCAATTTGAGTATGAACAGTTATTTCCCATTCCATACTCAAACTAACATCGTAGGGCCTCAACGCTGCCACCAAGAGATTTCAAATGAAACTCTCGCCTCGAGGGTCTGACCACACCGTCGGCGTAAGTGTGATTATCGAGTCTTCTCCCAAGGTATCTCCAGACAAAAGGGTCAAGTCCACGACATCTGGAAACTCTAGGTCTGGAACAAGATTTGTGAAAGCAAGGAATGGTTCATATCGACGTCTGTTACTACAGCAGCTAGTAGTGGACACAAAATATCCCTTGAATCATTTGTAGAGCCATTGGGTCACACTTCTTGACCGCATGCAGCCGCACTCTTCCTCCGTCCTCCATCTCCCAGAGCCCGGTGAGGATAACTAAGGTGGGTGGTTGTAGCATGTTAAGATGTACACCACCTCATGCTGCTCTCCTAGATCTGCCTCCACGTCTACTGCTCCGCAGACTCATATCTCCTTAAAGCTTCTTCTTCTTTAATCATTTAACACGCTCGAGTCTCTAAGACAAGAGCCGGTTTCCTATTTCTTACTGCATTGTACAGTCTTCATCCGCTCCTGGATGATCTGTACGTTCTTTGCATATGATATGAAGGAGCTGCTAAAATTTCTCCTTTGCCGAAAAGAGAAACTCGGTCTCATTCCCTGGATGAACCACACCCATTGCCTAATACAGTCAATCCTGACATGAATGACGCATTCACGCCATGGATGACGTCATAAGGCCTCGACGTAACTACTAACAGATCGAATTGTCACTCTCGCCTCCAAGGGTTGAGTCACACTTTCGGCATCAGTGTGAGGTCATTGGGTCTCCTCCAGTAGAAATCTCGAATGTGAGGGTTAGGTCAACAGTTTTAACTGGGGCCACTCAGTATCAACCAAACAAAAGGACAGGAAACCAAACAAAGATAAGTGTCTTTTTATTATTGCATCTCATAGTACAAAGACACGAATACCACAACAACATGGAACTAGAAGTACAAGCGACGTATCCACTAGTTCCGCTCCTGTCTACCTGATCCCGAAGCTCTATTGCCTTGTACACTGCTCGGCTGTTGATCAAGCAATCACCGCTGCTTCTACCTCGGTGGCTCCTCTAAAGCATGCAGATCAACTGTACGAGGATTCAGACAGTCACATGACAGGTGACCCTTTCCGCCGCATGAGTAACCATGTCTATTTCTTGCACGACTAGCTCTGTCCCCACCCCGGGTGCGCCACACCAACGATCCTAAAACCTGAGATCGCCCAACTGCTGGTCTGGTCCTCCAGGACCTCTGCATCATCTGTCTACTACCCACAGATGACTCGGAAACTGATCGAATAACACGCGACACAGGCAACAGCTCCTGAACACGCTCAGGGTGTAGAGCTACTGGCACAAACTCCACACTGAAGAAGGTCTCGAAGTCCTCCCATGCGAAGGTCATCCCGTCGCAAAACTGGAAAATGTGGCTCCACCACCTGCCTACTTCTCCCTGAAGAATGTTGGCAACAAAGATCACCATGATGTCTGCAGGCATCCCCACTAGCCTGAAGACTCCCACCACAGCCTCCAGCCAAACCTCAGCCTCCTGCGGGTCCGTCTCTCCATGGAAACTGGGTGGCCTCTACTGTTGGAACTCGTGCATCGCACTCAAGTGGCGTGCATTTCCTAATGCTAGGGCTGGTGGAATAAGTGGCCCAACATAAGGTAGTACCACTGGTGCCTCCGCTAGTGCCTCAACTGCAAGAGGGCCGTGTACCGAAGCCTCGTCGCTCGACATGCTGTCAGTACGCACATCCCTCTAGGATCTAGTTGGTCGTCCAAGAAAAGGCATCCTGAAAGAAACAACGTGACACGGTCAAACGATTATACCTGGTGAGCTGACCTGGTTTGAGCTGATATATAAATAAAACTTCTGGAAACACACATGCAATCAGTGTTTTCATGCACAAAGTCGGAATTCAGTTGTTAGGGTCCTGGTGTATGGATACATCGGCCGACCGCACCAACACTGGACTCCTTGAACTGAAGACCACACTCGGTACCCTTAACACTATTGCTTCACATAATGAAAATATCAGATTTATAAGTTCTGCGGTAGAACTGACTGCTTTGATACCAATTTGTCACGACCCGTCCTTGAGGCCCGTGCCGTGACTACCCCAAGCCCGCCTTCCATAGGTTAGGGGATGCTGACTAGAACCAAAGGCATAAATCCTGATAACTAGGAAGGAATTTCCTTTATAAAATTATTTTAAACACCACAGAGTACATGCGAAAGTAAAACACTAAGTACAAAGAGAAGTGCTGAAAGGAATATGGGCCAGAATACAAACCCAAATAAAAGTACAACTATAACTGAACAAAGTACAACAGAAAAAGAAAAAATCTGGAAGAATGGAAGCGACTCCTGGGTCATCCTCCTCGGATCCTACCTGAAGGTTAGGTATAGATGGCACAGCTCCGGGATCATCCACCACGGATCCTACCTGAATGGTAGGTACAGATAGCCTTCACAACGCTCTCGCCCGTCAACCTCCTCCTTGTGTCGTCTTGTCGCGAAGTCCTCCTCCGGATTCTGACTCGTCGTGTGGTCCACCTCCAGGTACCGTCCAGTACTCGAACACTCGGCCTCCGTTAGCACATTCTGTTTCCTGCAACCAACACAACAAGGTGCGGGCATAGCCCATGGAGGGGCGAGTATAACGATACTCAGTAGGAACCCTGAGACCCTCAAGGTCTCACTAAAACCAACATGGATAACCACAAAGAAGATCTCAACAGATAACCTTTACTTAGGTATATTCCCATTCATATACCTAAGATATCAAGTAACCCATCTCAATCATGAGGAAAACACAAAGATCATGAAATCAACGGATAACCACTACCCAGGTATATGGCCATACATATACCTAAGTTATCAAGTGACCCATCTCAATCATGAGGTAATCACAAATGTCAAAAGTCTCAGCTCAAACAAAGATTTTCATTATCGAAACTATAACTACTGATGATCCCCGTCTCTAGAGTGTAATGTGGTCCTGTCATGACTCTGAGGTACTGCTCACTATCCTAAGACTGCTGAGGTACTCCCCCTGTCGAGTACCACGGGCTAGCCACCCAAACACAGTAGTTTTTCCCGCTGGGGTATGCCACCCAAAAAAAGTAGTGCACAGCCCCTAGTGGCATGCAGAGGTAATATCTGAACGAGTACTACGGGTATGCACTGCAACACATGTATTGCTCCTTCCTACATGGGTCTGCACCCAAACAATGTAGTGCTCCTTCCACTGGGCTAGTCGACTCACTCCAAGTCGAGTCGGTCAAGCAGTCGTCAGGTCTCAGTCGGCTACACGGTCTCCGTACTCCGTACGCTCATCTCTGGGAGGGTCTGCTCCACGAGCTATAGGTCATTACTCCAAGTATCTAAAAGTCCCATGAAGAAGTATCTCAAAGGACCGCCTCGTCATAGGGTTCTCAACGCAATAGACAGCGCGTCAATCCTACGCCCGGTCTGTGAGTTATTAGCCTTTTTGTCCCTGGGGCCTGGTTGGTTTCATGTGCCAACCAAACCGGCTGTATCTAAACTGTACCCCGAACTCTCATTGGGTATACTCATAGGGGCCATTTCTCAATATGATCACCAACGTCGCTGACGGTTCGTCAAACGAACATCTGGCCTGAAAGATAACAGCTTTTCCGTTCCAAGGGCCCGGTTGGATTTCAGTACAATCCAACCCAGCCACTATCCAACAGCAACCAAAACACGGGCGATGTATGCCAAAAGTTCTGTCCTATCAAGAGGAAATCAACGATACAGACGGCACGTCAATCGGACGCTCGATCTGTGAGTTATTGGCTTTTTCGTTCCAGGGGCCTGATTGGTTTCATGAGCAAACCAACCCGACCACACTCCGATGGCATCGAAACCTCTAGCGGAGTAATCCAAAAGATCTGTCTCACTTAGGGGAATCCATAAAAGTCGACGGCACATTAATCGAACGTCCGAAGCTCAAGATATAAGTGTTTCTGCTCAGAGGGCCTAGTTGGTTTCGTATCCGAACCAACATGGCTGAACCCAAAGTGTTCCAAAACTTTGAGTGCGATAAACTAAAACGACTTTCATGATTCAAGGATTGAATCGCCACTGACAGTGAATCGATCGGTGGTCTATAGCTCAAGAAATGGGCCAAACCTGTGGGGGGTCCGACAACGGGGGTTTCGGGCCCGGACAGACCCGGCCCGAACTGGGTCGACCCGACCGGTGTGCGGGTCCGGCCCGGCCGGCGCGGTCCAGCCCAGCTGGGCGCGGCCCGGCTCGGCTGGGGGTTCGGCCAAACGGCCGAACCTTGCGGGGGGCGATGCCCCCCCCCCCCCCCGTGAAGAGCCGCGGCCCCGCGGTTGGGGCCGCCCGTGCCAGCGGACACGGCAGCCGGCCCTGTCCCGCCGCTCCCCTCCGGTCTCGCGCGGTCGTGGGACCGCGCTCTGCAGCCGCGGCTTCAGCCATAGAGGATTCTTCTGGCGGCACTCCGGGCGTCGCCGCACCGGCGTGGCGCGCCACAAGGGGCTTCCGCGGACCACCGGACGCGCTCCAGTGGTCCAATTCGCCTGTGGTCTTCGCCAGTGGTCACCCCGGGATCCGACCTTCACTACAATGATCCCACAACGCCTGTGCGGCTTCGTTTGTCGTCGCCCGTCAATCTGCACGTCAATTAAAAAAATGTGCCGTCTTCGTGGTTCTCCGGCGCGACGCGATGGCGCCGCGCCCCTTCACCGTGGCCCGACTCCGTCCGCGGTTGCCTTCGGGTTTGTCCAACGCGGCGCGACGGCGTCACGTCTTTGTTTGTTTTCATGACACGGCGCGACGACGCCGCGTATTCCTTGCCGCACGTTTCCGCGCGGTGTGACGACACCGCGCCATTCCCGTTTCAATCCACAACATAAACCCACAAGAATAAGGAGGAGGGTCGTCCATGTTTGTGCGGTCCGGCCCCCTCTCGTTAATTGATAGAAAATGGTCATATTTCATGAAGATCGTCAAGGTAATAATCACGAAAAAATTAAATAATAATCCTCAACATCAATCCGCATGAACGAACGATCCACGGATCAACCTGGAATTTGTTGGTTCGCGCTCGTCGTTCTTTTCTCAAAAGATAAGAGAACACCAAAATAAATTCCCCTACCTTGATAAATGATGTTGCACGTCAGGAGTCATGGAAAACAACATCGTGGGGAAAGAATTTGTAGGCGACGTCGGAGTGCATCTGATGCGGTGTCTCCTCACTTGTCGCGGAGAAGAGAAAACTATGGCATGTCGATCGATCTTCGCGGAATCGGCGTTCTTCGTCGGAGAAGGTGTCGTTCATCGTCGAGAAGGAAGTCCTCTTCCTCTTCACAAGAATTCTCTCCCAATCTTCTTTAGCACAACGAAAGCCCTCCCAAAAATAAAATAATAAGCTACCCTCGATATTTTATTAACACAAGCCATTTCAAATTTCAAAACTCAAAACACTTAATTAATTAATTGAGTAGGTTTAATTAATTAATTTGTGTATGTTGGCAAGAGTTAAGAGAGGGAGAGAGAAGGTCCTCTTAAATGATGGGAGAGTTAAAGAGGGGTTTCTTTGAGAGTTAAAAATTAATGAGGTGGGGAAAGGTTATGAGAGTTATGGAAAGTTGTAAGGTTGGGGCTCGTGTGGGCCCCACCTCACTATTATCCTCACATGGGTAGTTAGGTACCCCACCCCAACTCCCCCATGTAGGATATAACCACATAGATACAAAAAATAAAATTGTTCCACAATTTTATTCACTTTATATATAACCCACAAATTGTAACTTCTCCTCCCAAGCAAACGCAACTGCGGTAAGGGTCCCCTTAAGAAATTACCGACGTTGCGAGTTCATCGGTGCCCTCAGATTTCAATTCTGAGCACCAGTTCAAATGATAGAAAAACCCGCTCGTTGGTTCACTGAATGTACCCGAGCTAAATTTCGAAAAATTATTTCGTGCACACTGGGCCTTGGAATCAGGCGCCGTCAGAAACTGCGTTCTTGTAAAATTCGAAAGAAAATTAAGAAAAAATTTTCCTTTAAATTTGCCGGTATTTACATTGGATTAGTAGAATATCCATGTTAATAAGTAAATGGAATTATTTCATTTTATTTTTGCTATACTATGTTGATGTTCAAGTTTAAAAGGCTTTTTTAGTTATACATTTCTTTAAATGTTTATTCATATTTATGAATGTTTCCGCTATATTGTCACTCTTACTGGGAATTTGAGCTCACCACTTTCAATGTATTATTTTTCTCAGTATGTGAAGAAGTAATTTATGAATGACCTGCAGGAATAGTATGTAGGGATATGAGTGTGGACTATGAAGAAACGATGTTGTTGTAGTTTTCATTTTTATGATGTAATGTATGACTTATGAATATATCTATTGTATCCAAGGCTACTAAACCAATCGGTCTTTCGAAACTTGATCTTTCTTGTGATCATGACAATGTTATGTAATAATGCACTAACTCTGGGTAACTGGGGTCGGGGAATTACAAAAAATATGGGATATTTTTAATAATAATAAAACATTTAATAATAAAAAACAACTTTTTTTAATTATATTTTATCAGAAATAAATAAAATATTTTAATTAATTACAATGAATCATTTATTTTATGGGAGTGGATAATCTAAATAGATTTTTTTGTTATAATTTAATTT